>APFE030912280.1:23634-158062 GCA_000404065.3 Pinus taeda | reverse complement strand
TCCTTTCCTTTTGAAGAAAATTTCATGAAAAGTTCTTGAAACTTAAAATTTATTGTACCCAAGGATTGTAGCCATTGGACTCCTAGTACAACATCAACACCACCCATTGGAATGGAAAGCATTGGTCTATTGAATACATATTCTCCCATGGATAGCTTGATATTATGACACTTTCCTGAGCAAGTTATGGTTCCTCCACTTGCAACCATCACATGACACTCTGGTGCTGGATACAGGAAGCAATTCAATTCCTTGGCTATCTTACAATGAATAAAATTATGGGTACTTCCCGAATCAATCAACATTATTACCTTTTTCTCCTTGATGTGCCCTTCTATCTTGATAGTTTGAGGAATGGTAATTCTAGCCAATACATTACAAGATATGGTCGGATTCATTTCTTCTTTCTCTAGGGTTTGTTCCTAGTGTATATCCTCTTCTTTTGACCTTTCTTATTCCTTTTCTTCCTCCTCTTCACAATCTATGTAAAATAATTTCTTCTCAGCACACTTATGACCTTTAGTGTATTTGCTATCACAACTGTAAAAAAGCCCCTTTTGCTCTTTTTTATTCCAATTGTTGTGGTGTCAACTGTGTAGGTCGTGGATGGCTAGGGCAAACAACACTTCCATCTTTATGATTGTGAGGGTAGTCTTCCTTGTTGCCATAATTTTTCTTTCCATTTTCCTTGCCAACCTGAACGCCTTCTCCAATGAATCAGGTTCCCAAAGGCAAACCTCATGTTGGATGTTATCCTTTAAAAATTTCCTTTGAACACATCAATCCTATGCTCCTTTGGAATATATTTTACCCTTATATTCAATTTTTGGAAGTCCTCAATGTGCTCCATCATTGAACCCTTTTGTTTGAGATTTATTAATTGGCTAAACAAAGTGTTGCTTTTTGTATCCTCATAATGTGCTATCATTTCATCTGTAAAAATAGCCCAAGTGACAATTTGTTTATGAAAGCAAAGCCATCGATACCATACAAAATGAAGTTGCAATGTGTACCTTTTGTGTGTTTTGGACATTATGGAGATTGAAAAATTGCTCCATCTGTAGTATCCATGTTGCGGGATCCTTGCCATCAAACTTCCTCATATCGATCTTTGGAACATGGTTGTTCTTCGATCCAAAATTGAGTCTATGAAATAATGATTAAAATTTATTTTTCTCTCATCATGAGTTTCCTTTACTACCCTTTCACCATTAGTAAGCATTTGTTGTAGAAAGTTTTTCAAATCTGTCTTCAAATATTCCATCTTAGCTTCCACTCCATCCATCTTAGCTTCCACGCCATTCATCTTAGCTTCCACACCATCCATCTTATCTTCCATGCCATCCATCTTAGCTTCCACGTCATTCATCTTAGCTTCTACGCCTTTCTCTAAACCATCCATCTTAGCTTCTACACCTTTCTTTAAACCATCCATCTTAGTTTCCACATAATACATCTTAGCTTCTATATCTTTCTTTAAGCCATCCATCTTAGTTTCTGTTACTTTTTGTGTGAGTGAAATTTGTTGCACTTGGTCTCATAATTTTGATATATCATGTTGCATTTCTTCCTCTTCTTCATGAGTCATGCTAGAGCTTTCAGGTTTTTTACTAGGTGCTTTTATCTTCTTTCTTCAGGGCATCAATTACTAATAATAATGATTCACTATTCACTATTCACTTTGAATTCCTTCAAATTTATTTTCAAACCAAACTTATGCAAAAATTTTGAAAAACTACACACCTTTTTTCGCTTTGTAGGAGCTCGATATTGAAACGACTGTAACTATGTAATTTCAGATCTCCAAGGTCTAAAATTGTGACCTCTAGTATCCTCTTGTGCCCTATTTCCAATGCCACCAGTCTGATCGAAATTGGATTCTCCATAAAATAGTTATGCCCCACCTCACAAGATGACATGCTTATATACTTTTTTAGTAGAGCGAGCTTGTACGAAGTTCCACGTGTTATTGTTTCGACCTTCAAAATTGTTTAGAATGTAATTCAGGAGTCTTCAAAAACCCTAACATCCTCATATTATATCTCCGAAAATATAGTGAGACAAGATCTGAAATTTAGACCCAAACTTCACCAAAATTTCGGCTCAAATGGGTTTTAATTTCATAGTCTGAACCTTCATAGAAACAAAATTATAGCGAAACTTCCACGATGACTTGTTTGAGATGAAATTTTTGAGCTTGCAAAAACCCTAACTTCCTCAGATCATATCTCCAAAAATATAGCGGGACAATATCTGAAATTCAGACCCAAGATTTAGACCAATTTCTTCTCAAATGGGTATTTTTTTTAGATTCTGAAACTTCGTAGCAAAAAATTTATAGCGACAATGCCACAATGACCTGTTTGGAATAGTGAAATCCTGATACCAAATGTTATGAAACCATCTCACAAAAAGATAGAAAAGATAGATCAATGACTTAGAAATCAACTTCTTCGAGGGGGAAACCTCCTTTACATTAAAAATATGAATAATTCTTAGATGATACAAATGAAGAAACCTCCTTTCTATATATAGGAGTCTAAGGGGTCACAATATAACCAAATCTGACCTAACAATAAATAATACAAGGACACAAAAATAGCAATAGTGGGCTTCTATGGGGCACAATAATAACAATATGGGGACAATAGGGGCACAAAATAAACAATAAGGGATACAATGGCAATAGTAATGGGGGAATCACTAGTATTATAGGACCTAACCTAATATGGCAGGCAATGTTTTGACATGGAAAACAGTGTCATGGTATGGCAAACATCATGCTGAAACATGATACCCTAGACAGTTCTTTGACATGGCAGACAATGTCTTCGTATGGAAAACATCATGCTAAAACATGATATGGTAGATAGTGCTTTGACATGGAAGGCAGTGTCATGGTATGGAAAATATCATTCTGAAACATGATATGGTAGATAGTGCTTTGACATAGCAGATAGTGTCATGGTATGGAAAATATCATGCTCAAACATGATATGGCAGACAGTGAAAAACATGTATATACATGGTATGGCTAACAGTATTTTGGTATGGAAGATAATATATATATTATATAACATGGCAAACATAGTATCCATGATAGGGTAGTCTCCCCAGTGACATGATATAGTAGACGTGGCAGACAACTTGATGTATCATGATCCATAGTATGTATTCTTTGTTTCTCTTGATCGATACACTTTGTTTCTCTATAATATGGTTGGCATCAAGATGCTATGGTTTTCTTTAGATATGACATCAAATCACATTGCTCCTCTATATGGGAAGCATCATTGTATGGAGAGACCTAGTTGTAGTTCACTGATGGGCTAGGCCACAGGCCATAGCCAACATTGGAGACCTTTTTAGGAGTTGTGTTCATAAGCAGTCCTATAGTGTAGCACAATGACAGTGGTGCAACACAGTGATTATTAGTGCAACATGATGAGATACAACATAGCAATGATGGGTGTAGCTCTGTGATGGGACCATTAGCATCCATGCATAGCTTTACAATGGAGCCAGTAATTTATGCCCAAAATGTGTCCCAATCTAAAGAATGTAGTCAATTCTATTTTACATACAAGGGTGGATTTTAATTTTGTTGATAGTAGATTATCATTATTCTTATTAAAAATAAAGTAGATTTTCCATTCAGATAGTAGGATTATCTTTCAGATAGTATATTTGTCATTCTTCATAGAGGAAGTCATAATAACAAATCTCGAGTTTAAGAAGTAAACAACTATGAAGCATGGGAATTCAAATTAGGATGTGTTGAAATACCCTATATGTCACATTAATGATTATTCTATGGGTGGTGGAATCTTCTAGTGAAAACATAGATTGAATACCATGGACATGTGTAAGGCTTATTGTGATAATTGTTTTTAATGATCTTAAATTAAGTGAGAAGATCAATTCGTAGAGAAATTGGGATTTTAGAATGGGAGCTTATTTAGTCAATGAAAGATCAATGAAAATATTAGAGTATACTTTTAACCTTATTCTAGTGTTGAATAAAAATGTTGTGAAAAATAATGTCTCTAGTTTTGGATAAAAGGACCCTCAACTTTCTTTACAACTTTTGTGGTCATTGGCCACTTGTGAAAGGAGTAGGCATCTTTAAAAATGAGGTGCCATTTAGAAGGGAAATACTAATAGCAGCAGGGCAAAGGCAATTATTCCATTCGTTTAATTATTTCTCATTTGTTTGGTCATATTGTGAGCTGCATTATATATCATGAAATCGTTTTAGTACTAGTAAACAATGACTAAATATATAATAAATTTGAACCTTTGACATTCAGGGGACATTTTTCTCAATTTACAAAAAAATAAAATATGAAAATCATGCTGGAAACAGTTATGAAGTTTTGAGTCTTTTATTTTCAAGATTAACTAATTGGTTTGGAAGATGAAAAACCATCAAATTGGAAGAGTGGGACTTTTATATTCACTAAGGTTTTGAAGAAACTATATGCATGAAACTTATACTAGCACCTTCTAGTGGAATTGATAGTGCACTAATTCGTTGCTTGCCATTATTTTGGTTTTGGTACCACCTTATAACATATCTAGGTTCAAATGCTATTTTCCATGACAGACAGTTGAATCTGTTTCAACTCTAATTGATTTGAGGAGTTCCACAAGGATGTCACATGAGAATTTATGATGCCCATTTTGACGTAGACAACTACCTGTGTTAAGGTTTTAATTTGCAGTTCCATGTTATTTATTTATGAAAATTGTGCAATATTGATGCATTTTGTTGAACATGTGAAACTACTTAGGTTTGATTTTGATGATGGAATTATTTGATGTATGACTTGCTTGGTGATGATTTATCTAGTACATGACTTATCAGAGCTATTGTTGTTTCATGTATGGCTTAAGTGGATATGATTTATCTAATGAATGACGTAGTGAAATTATGATTGTTTCCAATATGAACTATGAAATTGACACATTGATACTAGACTTAATAATGTGATGATTATACGTCTTGTTGTTATATAAATGCATGAATGAGAGATAACCCGCAGGGGGAAAGAACTATATGATAGCTGAGAGCTACTCTTCCACTAAGGGAAGGTTGAGACATCTCATGGGGAAGGTATAATGCACATTGTTCTATTACATTTGGTATCTACTTGATATGCACACTTATGACATGAGTAAAATGCAAATGACAGGTGGCAAAGACTACCTGACTGGATTATTCGATGACAAGTCCAACTAGCTCTGTAGTGTGGTCCGTATTAGGGTGTGGATCCAAGTTCTGAAGGAGGGGTGGAGGCATTTCCCACCATGTATCCTCTGAACCTGGAATCATGGGAGGGCAGTGGTGGACACGCTCCCCTAGACATGTGATGACGATTGCCAGTTGCCTGTTGGGGAAGTTAGGTCAATGTATTCGATGCTTCCACCATGTTGGTTTAATCTGTAGTTAGTATGGTTGTTGCCACTGATAAAGTAGCAAAGGATGGATAGGGTGGTAACAAAAGTAGGTCAGGATGGATAGGAGGATATAGATCAGTTGAAGACTCTTGATGGGAAGTAATGTCATTGTCTGACTTATCAAATTTTACTGCTATAACTCTCTCTGGTTTGCTATGCTTTTGAACTCCTTGTATCTTTTCATTCTAACTTCAGGACGAAGTTCTCTGAAGGAGGGGTGTATGTAATGCCCCACTTAAATGTTATCTTGCAAATTTTATTAATGTTTACATTATCTGAAAATATTGAGAAATATTGGTCTAATATAAAATTCATGATTTCTATTATTCAAATTCACAACTTATCTTCTCAAATTGAATATTAGGTAGGATATGGTCTCCTTCCATTATTTCAAATAATATATGTATTCATATCCTATTTCCCAATGTACCCTCACATTTACTAGGGAGAAGACATGGTCCTCTCCATTTAATTACATCTTGCATTCCCCAATATACCCTCACATTTACTTGAAAGAAGACATGGTCCTCTCCAACTCATTATCAATATATATATTCATCTCACATTCCCCAATGTACCCTCACATTTACTAAGGAGAAGACATGGTCATCTCCATTTAGTTACATCTCACATTCCCCAATGTACCCTCACATTTACTTGGGAGAAGACATAGTCCTCTCCATTTAATTATCAATATATATATTCATCTCACATTCCCAAATGTACTTTCAGATTTACTTGGGAGAAGACATGGTCCTCTTCCATTAATTTCCCAATTTTATATTCATGTCACATTTCCAAATGTACTCCCAGCTTTACTTAGGAGAAGAGAAGTCAACTGTAAGGATGGATGAGAAGTTAATGGCATTAATGAGAGGTGGTTGAGATGGAGAAGAGAGGGAGGGTATAAAAAGGGAAAGGGGAAGGGAGAAAAGGGGATGTGGGGGGTTTTTCTTATGATTATGGGGTTGGTTGTGATTTTAGGATTTGTTGTGATTTTGGAGACCTTAAGAACCTGTGGAGGTTTCTTGGGTTGTTGAGAGGAGGGAAATATTGTTCATCTTGGTCTGGATCATTCATCTTGGACACACACACTACATCTGGTTGGACTTGGGCTCAGAGGGCTAGGGAACCTGTGGAAGTTTCTTGGGTTAGGGATTATTTCCTAGTTGGCTGGGAGGTAAATCCAGTTGGGTCCATCAAGAGGAGCGTTCAGCCTGAGAAATAGGACAAAGGCATCTCCACCAGCCACTGATACAGGTATTCCTCCATAGATTACTCATGTAAGTTTTATTAGAATTAAATATTCACCATAAGTTATAAGGATTGGAATGTAAATGGTAAATTTTATTTGTTTAAAAATCTTGTAAGTAAGTAAACTATTGCCTCTTATTGCTTTTAAATTCTTCAGAAATAGATCTATTAGCAAACCCTAGGATAAGGCTCTTACACATGGTATTAGAGCTTTGGTTCAAAATATGGACCCAAAGCCCACTAAACCCACAATTCATACTTTCCACAAGTCTCCTTGTCATTTGATGCGAATCCCCACCCACGGCTGCTGGCCTTCACTTATGATAGGAGTCCATATTCCATTCGCATTTGGTTTGACTCTGCCATTTCTTCCACTAGCAAAAGCTTGATTGGTTTGAACATGTTTTCAAAGGCGCAATGTCAATGAGAAGTGGCTCGATCTATTCCATTCCCATTAAGACTTTTCGAGTTACCAGTTGCTCATGCACTCTGACCATTAATACCGCCCTCTATTCGAGACTGATTCCAGGGAAAGAGGGGCATTATTCTCCTTATTCTCCAAGGAAATTTATTTGGGGGATCAAATAAACCTGAAACAGCCTTCCTCATACTCTATTTAATAGGTCTATAAAAAAAAAAAATATGACATTTGCCAAAAAAGTATGGAATTTTCCAAAAACATTGTACGCAAATGAAGAAACATTGCGTAAGTGTGCAGAATTTGCCTTAAAATCTATAATTGGAGGCCTTTCCAATTGTTACTTTGTGTGCAATGCTCCTTGTGCCCATATTGTTGTACAATCTAAGCAATCAAGGGATGAAGATTCTTCATACTTAAAGCATTTTTTTTTCTTCAGATCACAAGTAATTGCAAGCTAGAGCTATAAAGTCAACAAGTGTGATGATTATGTCGGGGTGACTAAAGATGAGCTACTGGAATATTTTGACCCAGAACAACAACCCTTTCTGTATAAAATGCTTATTCATTAAATTATGATAGTGAAAAGGTACGTAGCACGCGACAAGCTACTCTTCTCAAATGAAGCAGGGTTTTAAGAGGCAAGCAGTTTTTATTTGTATGCCAACCCAATCTGGGATTGAATATGTTAGTTTCAAGGTTTGACAATGTGGTGCCACCCATTGCAAAAAAAGAAAACAACATTAGGTTTTAAACATTACATTTTTCGTGAAGGTACTCAAAAATCAAGGGGCCTGGAGCCTGCGGGTCAGAGGCATTCCACAAGTAACCTATAGGTTTTGTAGCCCCCTTTGGTAAACATATGAACTCTTACCAGCCTTGTGAGAGGGAATGTATTTTTTTTCATGTACTACAACTTGGGCACTATATGTGAATTCCATTTCAGTTTTATTAGGAAAACCAATATTTTATTTTCTTTAGACAGAATAAATTGCACATATCAAATATATAGTTAGAAGGCTTTTTGGCCTATTTTCCAAAAAAAAAAACAAATCACGAGAAATACCACCAGCATGCAGTTTCATAAGTATCAACTCAAGTTCAAATTGACCAATCATCTAGTCAACAGGAGACAACTAAAAATTCAGAAATTACTGAAATACGACAATAAAACTTATCTGCCAGTTAAAATAAAGGTCATCTTGTACGAACCGAACATGCAAAACAAACTGTTTCTTGGCGTCAGAGAAATTCAAGTGAAAAAGATAACATTCATAGAGTCTCTCATGTTCAGGAGAGTGTTGAAGTTCATATTGCCACCTCCTTGCAAGTCAATGAGGTCATAGATTCCAAAGTTATACAATCTCATGTTGAAACTTAAGATCTTAAGTCAAAAGGGAACGGTGATGACATGAATCTTCATCGGCTAAATATTTTGCAACAGATCTCACCAGTTAAGCCTGTTGATTCTACTCTTCTTGGTTTTTATAGTTATACTACTTTTAAACATCAGTTAGCTCATGATGAAGTGTTGGCTAACTGTGATTCTTTGCAAATGAGTGTTGTTGCATCAGTTTTATTGTTTCCTTGTTTGTGTGAGCTCTCCTGAACAACTTCTGCAAATTGTCTATCTTCCAACACACCATCCCTATTTATTTCAGGTTCAACATTTCCAGTATCTGTTGGATCCTCTTCTGTACATTTATTCTATTGGAAGTGATGTGGAAACCCCCTCATTGGAAGCATCAAATTCATTCGCATCTCTACTATCAGAGTAACTGAAATTGACATGTTAAGCTTCTAGTTCTTTTGTTATACCATCATCCTAAAATAGGAACCTTGGTTTCTTTATTTTCGATATTCATATTTGGACTCATCATCTGCTTGCCTGCCCATCCATTATCTTTATGGTATAAGAAACAGGTTCATCATAAATATCACAATTATAGTCAACAACACTGGCAACTTCCGAGACCATCATTGTGGACCATTCCTCCAATGCATTCTTTGGCCCTTTAGACTTCCTAATATGGGTGCATGCATTGACAGATGCAATAGCACCCAACTTGTAGACACTCTGATCAACAGTTATAGAGGACTCAATCTTGCAGGTACTTCCATAACCTGCCAAAGAGAAATTAACAATGCAGACACTCTTATTAACAGTTACAGGGTCATCCCCCTTAGAGAATCTCTCACGGACAACTACCATATCATGAACCTTATCATCAATATGAATATTCAACACAAAGACACCACCCTTCAGATTTTGTTACTCTAATCAGATTCTATTACTCTTAATGTGGCCTTCGACTGTGACTTCATTACTCTTCAAATTTGGTACTGTCGTTCAGCAAAAAGCCCATTCTATCCTGATTTTCATTGGTGGCCTCAGGGTAGTTATAGCATACCGAATTCAAGGAATTAGATTGTATTTCCTAGCAAATGTATTGCAGCTACAATTGTCAGTTTTAACTAGGGCATGGGCCTCAGGAAGCCACATTGTCCTAAACGGGGGTCTAAATGTTTTGGCTCCTGTTCAATCTGATTCGTTGGCTGGGTTAGAGACCTCTAGAAGCCTTACTATCTTGAACAAAGAGTTCACTACTATAGCAGGCCTTTTTTTTTCCAGCCCGAGTTAGCCTCAGGAAAGCTAGTCCGTAGCTCATGGAATTTTGTCTTGTGGCCCTGTTGCCTGTAGTCATTACAAAAATACTTAGTTGCCTGAAACAAAACTTTGAGGGCTAATGGATACCTCCAAGATGAACTTCATTCCACAAAATGACTTTGCTGTTCCTGAACAGATTCATAGACCATAGAAAATCCACTTCTTGCTTGTCAAAACAGATCCAAGATTCTCCAAAATATTATGCTTAAAACAGAAATAATCCAATCGACAATCATGATAAAATGATTCTATCTCTCTCTTATATATAGATTCCTCATGGGGGCCTCTTTTCAGAGGTTACAAGTGTGGACCCCAATTTTGGCTTTTAGACCCAATTACCGCAAAATTTATCTAATGTTTGCCCCAAAACACTGGATAATGGGGCTTTTCCCTTTATCAATGACTATAACCTATGGGGCTGGATAGGCTACTTCGTCCTCCCTTGGGAAATTAATCAATAGGGAATACTAAAGAATGTAGTGTAGTATGGTGTGTGGATAGAGTTGAATGTAATGTAGTATCACATGTGGACAGAGTTGAATGTAATGTAGTATCACATGTGGACAAAATTGAATGTAGAGAGGTTATTTATTTTAACACTGAGTAAAGGGCAGCTTGTTAGATCATTGGTTGGAAATACTGAGAAGGCAGGGCAGGGGTGTATCAATATTTAGTCAATTAACCAATTTTTACCATCAACAAATTACAACATTACTCATCTGATACTGAACACATGAACATAGAAGGTTTATAATTAGAAGAAGCTCACTTTCAAATATTCTTAATATATAAAGAGTACAATCAAGTTTATCAGCTCTGACTAAAACTTTCATAGGCACCAACCTATCAGAGATATCAATCCCCAAATGAGCACCAAGTCAGTGAATTCGTGGGCACTAACCCACCGTAGACACCAATGCCCTAGCTTGAGCACCAACTAAGAAAAATATCATGGGCACCAACCCATAGGATTCTCCAATATCCAGTTAATCTGATACTGAAGTAAAAAGAGAAAGATCAGAAACGACTGCTACTGTAGGCTATGAATCTGGATATGCTGCTGTCTCTACTACATATGCTTTTGGTGCTGCTAGCTACGGCTATGGATCTTTAACTACATTTGGACCTTGATCTGGAACGCCCCAACTTAGCTTTAGGTTGTACTTTGGATTTGTCGTTAATTAGTTCTTCCCTAGTGATGTCCTATGCAGGTTATGGATTCATTTTATGAATGATTCGAAAGAGAAAGTGCCTTGTTCAGCTTAAAATAGACAAACATATTTGAAGAGAAGACAATAGTAAATTCCACGTACTATGTCTTGAGCATAAAGAAGGCATCTAGTTCCATCTTGTGGGCTTGTAGAAAGCATGTGT
This sequence comes from Pinus taeda, assembly GCA_000404065.3. Classification (NCBI taxonomy): domain Eukaryota; kingdom Viridiplantae; phylum Streptophyta; class Pinopsida; order Pinales; family Pinaceae; genus Pinus; species Pinus taeda. The sequence continues at coordinate 146,888 of APFE030912280.1, read as the reverse complement.
TAAAACAACCAGATCTGGAATAAGGGAAGAAACAGCTACACAGAATTTGAAATTTGAAAAGACCAGGAAAGCTAAGCAAAGACAATCTTTCTAGTCTGTAGATAAGCAGGGGCAAAGACAATCAAAGTGTAAATCTTAAATTTCTATTTAATTCCATTGTGAGCTGCGTTGATGTAAATAACCTTTAGACAATATCGGAATATCTTTAGTTACCCATTTTATCTGTGTTCCTTTGGTGCTTTTATACTTGAGGCCCAATTATGTTTAGTTTATTCCTCATTTAGATCTCGAATTTATTTTATGCTTTCTATTCTCCCATATATGCTAGTCAAAACTTCATTCCATGTTGTACATTTTGATAGCCTTTGACTCAAAGTATTCTACGTACTGTAATGATGAGGGGCTTCTAAGATGTTTTTTTGGTCCCCAGGGTTGCACCTTAAGCGGGTAACTACTTCAACAAAAGGAAGTATTCTAGTTTATTGTGGCTTGTCATATTATTTCCGTCTTTGAGTTCATTCAAAGTTTCAACATTATAGGTTTACATATGAACATGCCTCTCTCATTGAAAAGTGGTGATGTTGTTTATGGTGTGTGAGATTTAATGTCTCTTTCAAGGGAGAAACCTGAAACACATTGTGAAATTTTTAGTTGAGGGGAGGTTCAAACTCATAAGCAAGATACCCACTCTGATAATAACTCCCATACTTCCTAAAAAAAAAATGAAATAAATTTCCTGTATTTCTAACTTCAAGGGAAACTTCATGTAGGGTACATCAACCCATACCCTTTTTGGAAACTCTGTCTCATATTGGTGTATATCCTCGTTTCAATTTTCAATGTATTTTAAGAAAGAGCTAAGTCTTCGAGGGCCCTCAGAGTGTCATATGCCTTCTGCAAGTAATTTTTGGTATCTAGAACATGATTTTCTCTCTAAAGAGATTTTGAGGTGTGAGAGTTGAACAACTCATTCAATGCTACTTTCAAAATCATAAAATATTTTGCATTATCGAGGACAATCACTAACAGATAAATAGTTCCATCCCTAGACCATAATGTGAAAGTCATGGGATTGTACATTGCCAAACTATTTTTCTTTCAGTGAATGCAAGTTTCACTGATATATAAAAGACTGCAAGATTGTCATGATCGCCATGAACTTCAAACTTGTTCCTAACTAATATTCTCTCTCATTTTTCTCTCATTTTCGTGGCATAAGCAATAGCCAACATTTATTTATAATATCTGTTATAGGTCTTTCTCTTCTTATTATTGACACACCTTAAGTAAAAATGGTTTTCTCAATGCAAGAGGATTATATCTATTATATGTATGGATGGTGCATTTTTTTTTGTTCATGTTTATGTACTTAATTTCTATGTTGGTGTTGATGTGTATATTGTTAGTTCATGTTAGATATTTTCATTTAATGTGCTTGTAGATATATGTATGTGATAGAAATGATTTGACATGAGATGCATATTAATTTGAAGATGTATGTGGTGATGATGTTGGATTACAGTGTTTGCATTTTGTTAGCTGTGATCACGATGAAGACACCCTGTTAGATTATTAGATTTATGTGCTATCTAATGATGTTTATATGTGCTAGAGGTGTATATAATTAGCTGATGGTAGTGAATTTGAATTTGTATCTTAGATGATGTTTATGTTTGTTAGATGGTTATTATCATGATGTTTATTTTTATGAAATAATATTTATTATAGATTATGTATTGGTGAACTTATATCAAAATTTTATATATGAAATTGATGCAAAAAGACTTACTTTAGAAAAAATGCAAAGATATTTTTATAAATTAAAAAGTTAGTATGGTTAAAAAGCCAATTGTAAAATTACAATAAATATATTTCTATTGCTTATATAGTTCATTCATATTCATTCTAACTTAATTAGTAAAATATTTAAATACTTACAAGGAAAAAAATTAAGGTAAAATAATTTAGTTAGTTCTTAATAAGATGAAAATGTGTAACTCATTCAATTTTTAATATTAAATTATTCAAGCCCACGGGGCTTTGGATTGATGGTGAATGGGTACGCTGTTAAGGCACTCCTTGCGATAGGTCACCGGTTCAAATCCCCCGTGGGTACTTAGGTTAGTCTTAACGTAGAAAAAAAAAATATTAAATTATTCAAAAAACACAATTTAACCAATGCAATATTGGTTTATAAAATTCAATATATTATTAAATTTAAAAAGGTAAGCCAATTTTTTTTTTTTTTTTTTTTTTTTTTTTTTTTTTTTTTTAAATTAATTTGTTAGAAAGTTATATATTACAGAGCAATGGAACACATAAAATATTACATAAATATAAACATATAAAATGCATAAAACAAGATAGACATAGATATATGTGGTTCACCCAGTTTGGGCTAAGTCCACGGAGGAACAACCATTCCTTCCTTTTATATTGTCTAGCAAACTGAAGGGATACAACCTACAACAAATCCACTATAATTCCCTCTTCGCTCTCAATCTCCTCTCTCTTCCTCACTCAGAATATAGATCTACATAGATGCAATACAATTCCGTCATATATAATGAGGGGTTTCCTTCTAGGGAAAAAAACCCTAAATTAAACATAACTTCTACCATCAGATCTCTGCCTAATGAATGACCTAGATTGACTATGAAATTACAACATTTTACAAGGCAATTTTACATCTATTTTTAGATTTGGGGGCGTTGCCCTCAATCCCCCCACTAGGAGGGGGATCCCAAAGGTCTCAGTTGCCCCCGCTGGACCCCCCCTACAACGAATATTTTATGGGTGGCGTTACCGCCCCATTACGAACTGGGGTCCAATGCGGTGATACCTTTGAATACAAAAGATAACCAGGATCTACACCAAATTATCTCCCAATTGGAGACTAACAATAGCAACTCAACCATTGCTTCATTTGTTGGACAATGACTCCACTTTGGATTTGGTTGTTTCTCATCTTCTTCATCATACTTGAAGACTAATTGAAACTGAGTAGATCCTCAACTTCTCCTTGGTTACAACTTTTGTTCACATATCTGTAGGATTCTGGCTAGTGTGTATCTTTTCCATCTTCAACTGTCCATCTTCCAATGCTGACTGTATGAAATGGTACTTGAGCTATATATGTTTAGTCTTGTAATGAAATGTAGAGTTCTTTGCAAGATGTATGGCACTCTGGTTGTCTCTATATAACCTACCCAACTCCTGCTTCTTACCTGATTCATCCAGAAACATTTTTAACCAAATCATTTCTTACTAGACTTTATAGCAGCAACATACTCTGCTTTCATTGTTGAGAGTGCAACAATACTTTAAAGTTTTGAGACCCAACTGACAGTTTTTCCACCTACAATAAACACGTACCCTATGGTGATCCTTCTTTAATCTCTATCACCTGCCATATCTACATCAATATATCCTTGTAGAGAAATGTTTGAACCACCAAAGCATAATGCTTGATTTATGGTACCTCTCAAATACCCGAGAATCCACTTCACCGCCATCCAATATTCTTTTCCTGGATTGTTCAGGTACCTACTTACAACTCCCACTGCATGTGCAATATTAGGCCTTGTGCAGACCATTGCTACATTAATCTTCCAACTGTTGATGCATATGGAACTTTAGACATATAAGCCATTTCTTCTTGAGCCCTGGGACACTCCTTACTTAATTTGAAATGGCTAGCCAAAGGTATACTAACTGGTTTTGCATTCTGCATATTAAACCTTTTCAACACATTTTCTCTGTATTCACTTTGAGACAATGTTAATTTGCGATTCTTCCTGTCTCTAGTTATTGTCATACCAAGGATTTGTTTTGCAGCACCCAAATCCTTCATTGCAAATGAGTTCGCCGGTTTTCTTTTGAGCACATTTATTTCTTGCATGTTAGAACCTTGTTCAGACATAAACCTATCAAATTTTAGATACCACTACCTTGGAGCCTGTTTTAAGCCATGCAAGCTCTTCTTCAACCTGCACACTAGTTTCTCCTTCCCTTTTACCTCATATCCTTGTGGCTGCTACATATATATGTCTTCCTCCAAATCCCCATGGAGAAAGGTTGTCTTTACATCTAACTGCTCAAGATGTAAAACTTCAGCTACTACTAGACTTAAAATAGTTTTGATTGAAGTCATTTTAAAAATAGGAGAAAATATCTCATCAAAGTCTATACCCTTTTTCTGTGCAAACCCTTTCACAACAAGTCTAGCTTTATACCTTTTTCTACCTCCATCTTCTTCCTTCAACTTGTAAATCCATTCATTCTGCAATGTTGTTTTACCTATGGGCAACCTGACTAAGTCCCAAGTCTAGTTATATGCTAAGGAGTCCATCTCTTCTTTCATGGTTTTCTCCCACTTCTTCCTGGTTTCTACCTGCACAACTTCTTAATAACATTCTGGTTCACCAGAATCAGTCAATAATACATAATATAATGAATGAGAGTACCATTCAGGGGGTCTACTTATCCTGGTAGATCTTCTAACACCACTTTCAGGTGTTTGAGGTGTTTGTTGTTGTTGTAGTTGTTTTTCTAGCCATTGATCATTATTATTTTCAGGCACCATCACTTTTCTTGTGATCTCTTCAAGCACTGTGTATTCTCTGATTTCTTTTTACTGTTTCTTTTCCTACAGCTGATCCTTATACAAAACCTTTTCATTGAATATGACATCTCTTCTCCTAATGATTTTGTGTTTTTTCATAATCATTAAAAGCGATAACCAAAATCATTAACACCATATCCAATAAAGGTACATTTCTTTGATTTTTCCTCAAGCTTTGTTCTATTTTCTTTGTTAATGTGGACAAAGGCTTCACAACCAATTTTTTTTAAAAATGAGTAGTTTACATTTTTACCTGTTCATGCCTCCTCTGGAATACCACCATCCAAGGAACTTGAAGGTCCTCTGTTTATTAGATAAACAACAGTATCCACAACATCTGCCCAAAATTGTAAAGGCAATCATGCCTGCAATCTCATGCACCTTGCACGATCCATGATTTTCATGTTCATCCTTTCTGACACACCATTTTCTTGTGGTGTTCCTGGAACTGTCTTCTCTCTACGAATTCCATTCAAACTCTTTGTTGCAATATTCACCTCCATTGTCTGATCTAAGACACTTCAACATTTTTCTTGTCTCATTTTCAAACAAAGATTTCCATTTCTTGCAAGTATCAAATACAACAAATTTATTTCGAATACAATAAATTCACGTTTTTTTGGTTGCATCATCAATAAAAGTAACATAATAACGAGAGCCACCAAGAGATGATACCTGAGCAGGTCCCCATACATGTGTATGCACAAGTTCTAATTTTTCACTCTTCTTTTCTTTCCCAACTTTGAGGAATCTGACTCTCTCCTATTTTCCATAAACACAATTCTCACAGAATTTTAAATTAACTTGCTTCAAACTAGGTAACAAATTTCTTGAGTGAAGAATCTGCATCCCCTTCTCACTCATGTGCCCGAGCCTATGATGCCACAATGTCGTATCTTCTCCTATAGAGGTTAAAGCATTAACATAATTAGAAATACCATTGCATAAATACAATGTACCAACCTTTTCTCCTTTTGCTATCAACAGGGATCCTTTAGTGACCTTCCAGGTTTTATCTATGAAAGTAGTTACACAGCCTTCACCTCCCAACTGCCTTGTTGAAATCAGATTTTTCTTCAGATCTGGAACATGCCTACCTCCTTCAATAGCCATTGATTTGCATTCTGCTATTTTATGAAAATTGTACCCATTCCAATGATTTTACAAGGTTTATCATCACCCAATCGAACCTGTCCAAAATCTCCTTGAACATAATCATGAAAATGTTTCCTATCAGGTGTGGCATGGAATGAGGCTCTTGAATCTACCACCCAGGCATCAATAATATTTTCTAAAGAAAGAGCATCTTGCAACACATCACCTGTTACATTCGCTTCATGATTATTTTCTTGTTGCATGTCTCCTTATTTTCCCTTCCGAGACTTGCAGTCTTTCTTCAAGTGTCCTTTCTTTCTGCATTTCCAGCACACTATCCCCAATCTAGACTTGGATCTACCTTTTCTTGACTTACTGCGATATCCAAGGCTCTTTCCTCTTTCCATTTTTTCCCCTAGTCTCTACAGTCAAAGCATTATCTGATGTCTCATCGAATCTTTTCCGTTGCATTTCCTCACGAAGGATTGCACCGACAACATCATCAAACTTTAAAGCACTAGATCTAGAGACAGAGTTACTAATGGCCATAACTAAACCATTCCAACTTTCTGGCAATGAGCACAGAAATAACAGAGCCTTAACGTCATCATCAAAAGTTATCCCTGTAGAACTTAACTGGCTACTAAATGTATTAAATTCATTTAAATGATCAACACTAGATGATCCACCTTCTGACATTTTCATATTAAATAAACACCTCATAAGAAATACTTTATTTGAGGCCAAGGGTTTTTCATATAGTTTGGCCAATGTCGACATTAAACCCTTTGTTTTTGTTTCCTTTGAAATATTAAACGCTACTGACACTGCTAGGCACAGCCGTATTGTTCCAAGTGCCTTTGTGTCAAGAATATCCCATTCTGTCTATCATACTCATCGACTTCTTTGCCTTTCCGCTCAATGGTTGGTACTGATATCTTTGGTACAAATAATCTTCCATCTACATCTTCCACAACTGATAGTTTTGGCCGTTAAATTTTTTGACCCTAAACCTACATCTTTCGCCATTTCTCCCACTCGAACCAGGAACCGTTCTCTCTTGTGAGTTTATCAGCCAAATAGACCTTCGGCTCTGGTACTCGTTGCTAGAAAAATATATATTACAGAGAAATGGAACACATAAAATATTGCAGAAATATAAACACATAAAACACATAAAACAAGAGAGACACAAATATACGTGGTTCCCCCAGTTTTGGCTACGTCCACGGAGAAACAACCAGTCCTTCCTTTTATATTATCTAGAAAATTAAAGAGATACAACCTACAATAGATCCACTGTAATTCCCTCTTCGCTCTCAATCTCCTCTCTCTTCCTCACCCAGAATATAGATCTACATAGACATAATACAATTCCTTCATATATAGTGAGGGGTTGCCTTCTAAGGAAAAATCCCTAAATTAAACATTACTTCTACCATCAGATCTCCACCTAATGAACGACCCAGATTGACTACGAAATTGCAACATTTTACAAGGAAATTTTACATCTATTTTTAGCTTCGGGGGTGCTTCCCTCGATCCCCCTACCTGGGGGGGGCTCCTAAAGGTTGCAGCCCCCCCGGACCCCCCCTGCAATGAATATTTTATGGGCAGCGTTGCTACCCCATTACGAATTGGGGTTGAATGCGGCGATACCTTTGAATACCGAAGATAATTAGGCTCCACACCCAACATAATTTAGATTTAATATAACTTAATTTTTTTAATAAAATTTAATTTATCACTAAAGTTATGAGATTTTCAAACGATTTAAATTTAATATTTATAGCAACTCTTACCAATTTAAATTAAAAATTTCTCTCTAAATATGAAGATCAAGAAATGTAAAATAAGGCTTGTGAAGTTACTTGTAGTCGGGGATTTTCTCTATTGGAAGTTCTCCCTTAATGAGGCAAGTGAACATTTTTCTAGTAATAAAGATATAACATTTTGGTTCTTTACTTTCTATTGTACTTGTTTAATTTTAACTATTTTTAAAAATAAATATGAGTTAAATAATACAAAAATCATAATATATTAAATCTAAACTTTTGACGAATAATATATTTGATTATTTCTTAATGAACAATTGAAGAAATATTAATTTTTCCACATATCATGAAATAGTCACTAAAATTCATGTTTTCACATTTCTCCTAGCTAATATGACATCATGTTTACAATGATAAGGACATGTCTACTTTAAATAATTTACTTGTAAATAAATAAAAATAGATATTTCTTTTACATAATCTAAATAGGAAAGAAAAATGCATCACCGAGACTATTAGAAAGTCAAACACATACCTCTTAATCACCATCACATTATTTATCATTTAATTCTTAGCCACAAAAGATTCATTAATTCAACTTTTATTATAATTACCATGGAAAATAAAGTCAAAACCATTCCATTATCCATGAAGAAAAAATTAAAATCTCTCATGCATCCATGTAAGCCCATTTGTTTCCCTTATGGTCCATAAAAAGATGTAATCAACATTTTATGCATGCATAAGACCTCTTTTAGTTTACATAATGTTGCAAGAACTTTAATTTAAATATAGTAGACATGACTTTACCTCTCATGTCAAGAATTTAATCTTACATATTAATACACAATTTTTTCATTGTTAAAGTCCTCATAGAGTTATTGTTACATGATTTTCATTGATTTTGAACTAAACAAGAAGAACAAATATGTGAACTGATTAATAAACCAATAAGTATCTAAATCAAGAATAAATGTTCAATGTTGTTTCTAAATTCACTATTTTCTCATTTTTGTTATATTCTTCTCATTTTCCTATTTGAGAAGGATTGTGACATTGAAACCTTATTATAATAGATATTGTACACAATTGGAAATACTTAGTTTTAAGTGTAAAAATGTTTCCACTGAAAAAATATGTGTAAAAGCATTTGAGAATTTTACCAATTATATAAGATTCCAATAAGATGAATAAAGAAACAATATAATTAACGAAATAAAGAAAACAAAAAACATACAACAATAGTATAAATGATGAAATAACACAAGTATGTATCAATATTCATTGTCATTACCCTAATTATCTTCCTCGCTTGACATGATAACAATGTTTTTATCAAAAATATGTTTTGATCTAGGGCCATGTATTAATATGAACCACCAATCCCTATCCAACACATTTGGGTAGAAAAACACTTGGCTGCAGTGTTTTAGGAAAACATAAGACTCCCTAGATTCATGCCACATCTTTCTAGAGTTGATAGATATTAGCCCCCTATCATGATATTCCTTTACGTTATTCCGATCAAAGGTGTCCTACCACTTGCTCCTAAAAATGACATATTGGAACAATGCCTAGAAGTCCACTTGAATGATCTCTTGTATCTTTCCAACGTAACTTAATGTCCCCTACATTAGCTTTTGATTGCGGTGGCTAGCATGACTATATTGGTCGAACTCGAATTCCACTCCACAATATTGTTTCATGCATCCCATCATTGACATCTTCTGTGCGAAAATGATGTCCATATGCCCATATATATGGGAACAAACGTACCTATAAAAAAGTAAAAAAATAACAGTGTCATATGTCTAATAACCCGAACATAATTAAACATATAAAATATATATAGATGTTACAATTCAAAGGTTTAGTATGAAATAAAAATGTACATAAAGATATTATAATTACAGAGTTGTTGCACCCAATCCCTATGTTTAGCGCATCCTCTTCAGCACACGGGTAATGACTAGAAGAACCATATTTCTCTCTAACTTGATCAACAACCTAACTGTTAGGGCATGTCATTGGCATATTTTCTTTTAAATTATCATGATAAGTCATGCTTCTACCATTCAACCGTTTGAAATATTTCCTTCCATTGTCCCATTTCCTCCTCTTATGCTTGTATAATGCGACCCACGGTTGTGTCGCTTCCATATTGTAAAGAACAAATTTATTTATGGCTTCAATTTCTGAAGTCACTAATGAAGTCAAACCAACATATATAGTACATATGAGATCAAAATATGCATTATATAAAATTTAGCATCAATAGTTACTGTGTAGTAATTTGACAAATGATAAGCCACTTACTCTTTATCATGCACCTCTTTCCATTCATTTTGTAACAACCCTGGTTAAAACTCCATGTAAAAATATATAAGACCACGATTGATGGGACATGTATTTCGTGTTGAATGGTGGGAAAAACATCCTAATGGGTGTTCATTTCGGTTATTATGGCTAAGGAAATTGGCAAAGGAAAAGGCTATGAATTTGGAAAGGAAAAGTGGCATTAATTGGAATTTTATTTATGAAAATAAAGGAAATTAGGAGAAAATAAAGGTGAAAGGTCACAAGTTGCATGTGAGGAGGAAATTGAAGGAAAATAATGGAAATGAAGAAAATATAGGCCTCATTAATAAAAGGGCTTTTGAGGATTAGTTAGGAACCTTTTGTTAGTTTAGTTTTGGAGCTCTCTCATTATTCTATCTCTCTCACTCTTGGACACTTAGAGTTTTTCTTGGAGAGCTTTGGCATTGGAGCAAGAAAGGAAAATAAGGCAAGAGGAAGAAAAGATCAAGCAGGGAAAGGAAGGATCAAGCAACTACAACATGATTATTTGCAGGTATTGATTTGCATGTGTATTTTCCTTGCTAGATTTGGCATGCATGGTTTTGCATGTGCTTGTTTTCTGTCATGGGATGGGATTTTCTAGGTGTGATAGTGTTTTTAGCCTAACCTTGCCATTTTTTGATAGACTTGATGAGATGGGTTCTCATACTTCAGTTAAGCTGGATTGTCGGATGGATATGAAGTTGAGGGGGGTGGATCTCCAAAATTACAAACACATGGCCTAGTAATCCATGAAGTAGACTATGGATCACGATAAAGCCCCTGGCCTAGTAACCCCTGAGCCAAAATATAGTTTGCGGTAAAGCCAAGATTGTGTGCCTTAGTGGGCCTAGGAATCCTTGTTGGTTATGGTGGGATATACAACAAATCCAAGAGGTGGATTTCTCTCTGTTGGGCCTAGTAGTCTCGGGATGGAATGTGCGGTAAAGCTTGGAGAGTGGGTCTCAGTGTAGGGCCTAGTGATCCTTGGATTAGACTGTAGATTACGGTAAAGATTGAGAGAGTAGGAGGCGCTCAAATTCCTTATGGTGTAGGTAGAGAACAATGGTAACATCCATGCTTATTTGGTTCATTTCGGTTGGTTATGAGTCCCACATTCATGCTTGGAATATGGAACGGGGGTGATTGGCTGAAGAGAGACTTAGTCAACCAATCTATGGTCAAGTGGAATGTGGTAGTCCTATCTCTGTTTGGTTTTTGATATGATTAATGAGAAATTCATTCCCTTGGTTTTAATGTGTAAATGTATTGGTTTATATGTGGATTTTATGGCTGATATATGTATGGTATTTTGGTTGTTGCTATGTTGGTTCTATGTATGTTTTAAGACAACAACTATGTATGGATCTCAGTATGTTTTTACTTGTAAATGAATGGACAATGTATCTATGACCTAATAGATGATAATGCATTAAAATACATGAGGGAACAATGGTTTTTAGCAATTTTCAAATAAGTAAGAGATCCATATGCTTAATTAATTTGTTTACGCCTATAAATTACATGTTTGCGATACGTTTGATAAATTCTTGTCAGGGCTAGTACGGGTATGGTTAAGGGATTGTTTAACTAATTTCTTCTACTTCATTGTTTCCATGTTATTTTACTTCTCTTAAGATATCATTCCATTATGGGTAGTGAGCTAGGCTCTGGGCCAGAAAAAGTGGCTCAAATCCCAGGGACACTGTCACAGAACTGGACAAATTGGTCCCTAAATGCTGGCATCCAGGCCCGTGAGAGCATCCAAAGGTCCATGGATGTTGGCATGCCCACAGAGTGAGAGCGTGTAGAGGGAAAGTGATCAAAAGTTTCAGTGGGACCCAAGGAAAAGCTGCTTGAAGTGTTGGCATGGTTCTGAGGGGTCTTGTAGCTGATGTGGAAGGTATGCGTGTTGTGTTTCCATTGATTCCATTTCCTTAAGGTCACATAGGAGGTTGAATCCAACCATAGTAGCCTCTCATTGCATATTTACCCCAGTTGTCCGGTTACTTGGGTCGATGTGGGAGGAGGGTGTTACAGAGTGGTATCAGAGCATGGTTCACCCCTCAGACTAGATGGGATGTGTGTTGGTCATGTATGCATGTCAGTTTCATGTGTGTCTCTTACACTTGCATTCCATGGTTGCATTGCATGATGTTGATCATGGTGGTAGTGATGCCATCATGTGGAAGTTGATGATGTTGTTGTCGGGGTGTGTTAGTCATGAATGATGTCAATTGTATATGCATTAGTTACGCATGTTGCTACACAATATTTTGTCACACCTCCTGTTCACTTCCTGTTCCATATCCCGAAGTGTCAAAACATTAAAAATTGTACAACATATCCATCATAATATACAGACCAAAACCTCCTTGAAGGATCAAAGGAAAATTTCCCTAAGTCCATTCTGAAGAAGGTTAAATAAAAACCTAAAATTTATCATCAATGCGTTTTGGTACTCTGCCTGCCCGTGCTGATGGAAGGTTGCACAATTCTACCCTAGCACTCCCAGCACAGGTTTTGATATGAAAACCCACACTGAACCTCTTCTAGTAGGGTTTCCCAAACTGGAGGAGAAGTTTTTTGCACTAGAACCTTCGAGAACTACGAGCTAGATATTGGTTGTTGTTGATATGGTTGAGATCTCCCATTTGGGCCTCTTGATCTTATCATCACAATCTTTCCCCTTGAGATGTGGACCTTCCTCCTTCTTTTTTGGATCCTTAACTCCCTCTCCCTTCCATCTCCAAATGGTTGGTCATTAATTGCTTCATCCCTATGTTGAGATTATGCTTACATGCTACCCATTCTAGCTTGGAGAAGGAGTGATTGAAGAGTATTTGCTTGGAATTGGACATCCAACAACAGGAGGTCCCCAACATCAAGGCATAATTTGTATGCTTCCCTTTTTATCGCATTAATATATACATCTGATGTTCACTTTCCATAATTGTGTAAATTTTTATGCTTTTAGCTTAATACTCCTTGATTTATTAAGTAGTTTATATTTGATGTATGCCATATATGCTCTTGTATCTTGCATAGTTATTTGATCTTCCTTGAAGGTACTTGGACATGAAGAAAATTAAAGAGTGAGGCCTGGAGTGAAAGAATCAAAGTCATCTCCAAAAGGATTGAGTGATTAGCATCAGAGTGAGGTATGCCACTCTCTCTCTATGCATTTGTGAAACATAAGCTAGGAAACTGTATGTTAGTGTGTTTAGTTTGTTGCTAGACCCACTCATTGGGCTAGAGGGATCACCTCTGTTCGTAGAGGGGATTTACCTTCAAAGCAAAATGGTTACTCCATTAGGGAGATATCGAATATTCATCCTCTTTTCTCAAATGATCTCTTGATCAGTTTGAAAAAACATCGAGTTCTCAGTTAGTTTGAGTCTATATACGTCTACACAATCACTGATTGCTAACTCAGAGCGCTAAGTCTGGAAGTTTTTGTGGAAATCTTTTCATCTTTTGCGTTATTCCTCACCCAAGGCGATTTTGGATCTAATAGTCGCACTGCCAGCATGTTTTCTTTTGAAACAGTCATGACGATCCCCTGTTCAACACCATTTTAGCCATAATAGCCGCGCCAATCTCAGAGATTAAAAAAAAAACCTAGAGTTTCTGTGTCAAACTCCAGTGTGTCTAAGCCCCTGAGGTCTTGTATTTTCCTGTACGATTGGATTTATGTATGTTTTATCTGATTCCCTGATTTGGTTGGCAAATTCTTGTCTTTTTTAGCTTTCAAGTGTTTGAGTGAAATTGGATTGATTTTAGGGTTTTTAGGTGATTTGATTATCACTTGCCACTTGTAGGTGCCACTGAGTCTATGGTTTGCTGATTGTTTAGTTCTAATTATCTCATAAAATCATTCAAAGAATTGGTTTGCATTAATTTCATTTTGTCTTTTGTGAAGTTTCTTTTCAATTGTATTATGTCATCTTGCATTTGAAATTCATATTTATTATTCATCAAGCATAGATTAAATTGTTTGGTTTACAAACTGAAAGGGTGCTTTTGTTTATCTATTCAAAAGAGAAAGTGAAATATATTTTCATTGAGTGCTTTTGGATTTGATTTGGTGTTGCTTTGATTGGTGCATTGTTTGCATTAGGATCATTTAGAATAAAAAATATCATTTTTCTCTTTAGTTGAAGCGTAATTGCATTAGAGCATTTGAAACTCAAAGAGAACATCATTTAGTTAAAGTGCATCTTGGTAAAGTAGAAGTCATTTTTTTCTTTCAATAGATTGCATGTTGGATAGTGGAAAAGAAAAGATAGTGGAGGCATATTGTTTTATGCATTCTCTTGTTTGATGCCTTAATTGATTGAATTCTCTTCCCTTGATAGTATAACATTCATTGAAGTGAAAAGTTTCATTTTCTCATATAGTTTCATTTTAGGATTCAGGTGACATCGTTTGAGCCCAAAATTGAAACATAATTCAAGAGCAACACTAAAATTTACTGAATTAACCTAAGTATCATTTGGCACTTAACACAAACATTTATAGGTTTAGGCTAGAGACATGTTTCGACATCTATAAACCTAAAAGTTTTCATTAACTGACTACGTTGTATCATGGGGGTGAAATCTCGTTCTTGTATGGAAGTATATCGAAGGTTCTCTAGTACTCTTGGGCATATTAGAGGCACTCTAGTATGGAAAGTATATGGAAATGCTCTCATCCAATGGTTATGCATTAGACAATGCTAACACAGTGCTCCATGTACCGTCAAGTATACATTAGGAGACTCCACTAGGTTTCTATCCTTTAGCCATAAGTAATCGATTTAGTAACCTTGTAAACATGATACACTGAACACAACATTTGGGGAGATCAACCATCATACGTTAAGTCCTTGGTTTCGTCTAAGGTGTATATAAGGGTTCATAGATACTTGGTAAACCCTCTTGCATAGTACACCCCTTTTTATTTATTTCTTGTTTTTAAGTTCTAAAATTTAACTGTCCATGATAACATGACTTACCTATGCAGTTATCCTTGGCCTCATATTTCCTGATTAATAGTAAATTTTAATTGTAGGATCAAATCAGCCACCCCTTATTTTTTTTGAGAGAAGGTCATCATGTCTGAACCACCAGGTTCACCTTACATTTACCCTTCATCATCTAATAGTAAAGGGTCATCACAAGGAGTCCATCCTGAGATTTCATAGTCACTTGAAGACCAAGGCCTTGAACCTGGAATTATCCTGAGTATTCAACCCCTTACTTCTCATCCTCCACCTCGAGATTCATCATCTTGGGAATCTGACCTAGAAACTCCTGAGAGTCCACATAGATATATATTATTCCCTTTGAATCCATTTTTTGATCCGTTGGTCATATCTCCTCAACGATCATATATTCTGTACGATAATCCTAGTGTGCCTTTGGAGTTATCTCCACCATCATCTCGGATTCCCCCTCGCCAACTATTTCCACCCATGGCATTAGAAGGTGAGTTTCCAACCTCTCCTCACAGTCCTCCAGAAGTATCATCCACTCCTATTATTGGTGTTGGTGATGATTCTGAATATAAATTTCCACTTGAAGGTTTTCTGTATGTGGGAAGTGTACCACCTCCACCACCACTTGAAAGCAGTGAACCTTTGTTTCCACCTAGTTATACCTCTTTGGCTCAATTGGTTTCAGTGACTCCAAGTGTGTCTTCAATTTATCACAATCCCATTTGTTCATCAGGTACCATGCCTACTTCTGGTACATTTCTTTCAAGCGTGGCCTCTCAAATTCCTGTATCAACTGCAGTTTCTTCAGTTCTTGCATAACTAACAGTTGCGGTTGGGACAGTTAATGTCCGTATAGGTTCCTCAGGTCCTCCATTAACTGGAACATATGTGCCACCACCTATCCCACCACATGGGGGGAACTAGGCACCTCCTCCATATGTGCCTCCTATTTCAGGTGGAACTTATGTGAGTGCATCTCAAACTCATGCTACTAGAGTTAGTAAAAATGTTGATAGTGTACCTTATCCTAGTGGATCATCCATTCTATATGGATCAAGCCAAATCCCGTATCAACAGCCTCTTTCAGCCTAGATACCCTATCAACAATTGTACCCTATGTATGGCTCTCAACAACTTCAAAATCCACCATTTACTCAACAAGAAGGCCCCCAAATGTAGCCTAGTTCAAATCCCTCATTTGGGGCATCTGGTCAATTTCAAGTTGGAACCTATCAATACCAACTTGGAACTCAACAAATTTTGTAAGGAACTTTCCAACAACAAAAACCTTATGTACAACATGGAACTTATGTGCAACAAGGGCTTTATCAAAAACCATTTCAGTAGTAAGTTCAACCCTTGCAATAGCAAAACCAACCCTTGTATTAATAAGGTCAACCGTTATAACAACAAGGTCAACCCCTACAGTAGCAGGGTCAACAATTTTACCACCAGGGTCAACAGTTGCAACAACAACCTTATAATTCATACTATTTTCAATATGTTTATCCACCTTATGGTTCTCAATAGCCTATTACAGGTTAGTATCAACCTTAACCTAGTCAAAACCCACCTTTGTTGGGGACAAATCCACCTTTGTATGGTTAGAATACCTCTCAGTGGGGGAAATATCAAGCTCCTTATGGTCAAAATACACCCCTTTGGGGGAGGAACCCATACCAATAAGTTTGGAATCCACAATATGCACCTTATCAAAGGCCTCCCATGCCTTTCAATCCACAATTTCCATTTCTAGCAATGTTAGAACTACTGGATGTGTCAAGGCCCACAAATGATCCAATACTCCATTTACCATATTAGCCTCCGGTTCTTACTAAGATTCCTGGTGATTGTCCAAAATTTGAAGGAAAGTTTGGAGAAGACCCCCAGGCCCATGTTATGACTTACCATTTATGGTTTTCATCCAATTCATGGGTTGAGGACTTCGTTCATCTATGTCTTTTCCAGTGAACCCTGATGGGTGCTACCGTGAAATGGTACATCGAGTTACCTCGAGGTGCCTATCAAGACTTCAACTCTTTAGAAATGGCCTTCCTTACTCATTTTCAATTATGAGTTTGATATGAAACTAGTACCCATATTCTTATGTCTTTGAAACAGAATACTGATACCCATATATCTGATCATATCCATGAGTGGAGACATCAACGTCGCCTTATCAAGTTTGATATATCTGATGAGTTGTTAACTGAATGGTTTAACAAATCATTTGTTAATAAAATTTCCAATGACATAGCTATGGATGGTTATGTAATTGAAGATCAAGCCATTTCCCATGCCCAATATTTAGATTTGGTAAATTCCCAATCTGGCATGTTATATGGCCTCTTGCCTTGTTGGGTGTGGAGCATGGTTATCTTCTTTATTCAAAGGTATCGCTACATTGGACCCCATTTCTTAATGTTGTGGCAACACTTCTAGGGGGGCGACAACTATTCTTTAGAGCCCTCCCCTAATGGGGAATCGAGGGCAGTGCCCTCGAAGCTAAAAATAGATCTAAAATTTCCTTGTAAAATGTTGTAATTTCGTAGTCAATCTGGGATGTTCATTAGTTGTAAATCTGATGGTAGAAGTTCTGTTTAATTTATGGTTTTTTTCCATAGAAGGAAACCCCTCAATATATATGAGGAAATTGTATTGCAGTGATGTAGATGTGTATTTTGAGCGAGAAAGAGAGAGGAGATTGTGTGAGAGCGAAGAGGGAATTACAACAGACCTACTGTAGGTTGTATCTCTTCATTTTGTCAGATAATATAAAAGGAAGGACTGGTTGTTTCTCTGTGAATGTAGCCCAAATTGGGTGAACCACATATATCTGTGTCTCTCTTATTTTATGCGTTTTCTGTGTTTATATTTATGAAATATTTTTATGTGTTCCATTTCTCTATAATATATAATTTTCTAACATGCTAATTCTCTAAGACCATTTACAGATCCAACATCTTCTAAACCTCCAGATGTACCACCTGTTGATGGTATTATTGGGTGAATGACTCAAACTTTCAGTAAAGCTTCTTTGAAGAAGAAATTTGTTTCAAATACTACATCCAATCCTCCTACGAATCCCTCTCCAAATCCTGGTAAAAACTTTGAGGTTAATGTCATTCAGTCTACTGCGGCATATAGAGCCTCAAAAGGTAAAAACAAGGGTAAAAGAAAAACCAAATCTGATACCCCAAAAAAAGATCCTCTGAAATCATCTACTGATGATCCATCTAAACGTAAGCCCAAATATCCTTTCCTCATTTGTGAGGAAGATCACTATACCAAGGATTGTACCCGTCGTGTTGAAGTTAATTGCTCGTTAAAAGGAACTCAAGGGACACCATATGTAATAAAAGAACCTTTTCCATCATAGTAAACCCAATTGGTAGAACAACTGCAATCTTCTACATCTTCGAGTTCTCAGGTTTATATGAGTGGAACGATACCTATTTCTATTGGCACTCTGTCAAAAAACTATCTGACTCCTCCCAAATAGGCTGTGGACAAAGAAGCTACTGATACACCTTCCACTTCTACTCCACCCATTTTCAGTCCTCTTCATATTGAGAGACCTATTAATGACTTTTTTATCCGATGACCTCCCAAGGGTGTCTTTCAGAAATCATCTTACAATCCAAATGTGTGAGCTTCCCAACATTAAAATATTGTTGAAGATTTAGCTTAAGCACCTTCGATGATATCTGCCATGGAAGTTCTCCAGAGTTTTTTAATGTAGTGAAAAGCATTACCATCCAATATAGGATGGATTGATCCTACTGATTTGATTTTGATTACCTTTGACCTGGAAAATCATGTTCTATGTCTTCCACATCAACTTTCTTTCTTAATCCAAGTCATTATTAAAGGGAAGACGATTCATCAGACTGTGATTGATGAGGGTGTTTTCACCTGCATCATTTATATCTCATGCTAGAAATCTATTAGCTCTCCTCCTCTCAACGAGTCTCCTAATGCCTTAGAAGCCTTTGATGATAGAGGATCTCGTCCTTATAGTATTCTCACGAACTTGCCCATAATGTTGGAAGGAAAAACCATTACTTAGAAGTAGAATTCATTGATGCCAACTTGAATTATAACGTTCTACTTGGTCGAAGTTGCACTCATGCTATGTTTTGCATGGTCTCTTCTTTGTTCCATGTGCTTGGTTTTTCTCATGAGGGGAAAATAGTCACAGTTGATTAGTTAGCCTTATTCTCTTCTAGCTCTTCGAATGGAAATGTGCCATATGTTGGGAATACTGACATCCCTTATGAGAGTGTTGGGGCAGGTATTTTTAAAGACTCTACTCTTATGGGAACTTTTTCCCTCCCACCTCCAAATTTCGCTTCCGTCAACATGATCTCCACTTCTCACGTTCTTTGGATCGTTCCTCATCCTGATCAAGTTGATTCTTTTAGAAATTTCATGCTGCTCAACCTAGCAGAACAAGCCTATCAAGTTGTTGTTCTGGCTTCAACGGTCACTTCTAAAAGTCATGCTACTCTTAGTATGCATCTATATGCATATTCATAATCCACTTGGCTTGGTCCTAAGGATTCTCTGGATCCCTTGAACGAGACATTTCCTACTAACGAGAGCATCACCGAGGTTATGTCTCTTGAAGAAAATCCCTGGAATTATGCTCATCATCGTTCCTCATTTCTCCCGAGTCTTGGAGAGATTTCATCATGTTTAGATACCTTTGTTTCCTGTACATTGACCCATCCACTTCAAATTTCTATTTTGGTGCACGGAGTTTTTTTTGAGGGAAACATGGGGAACATTACTGCAACGATGCCCATTGACATTTTTTCTAAACCAGGAATTTTCGAAAACATCCATGTTGGGATTTCTTGTTCTTTAGATGAGATCAAGATTTACACTGACATCTTTAAGAAATTTCACGATGTCTTTGCCTCGTCATATGAAGAAATTCTTGACATAGATCTGAGTATAGTTGTGCACGAAACTCCTAGTTATCCAAACGTGAAGCTTTTTCACCAGCAACTTCACCAAGTGCACCCTAGAATGGCAGCCACTATAAAAGGAGAGTTTGAAAAAATTCTAAAGGTTGGTTTCATTTACCCCATTCCATTGACAGATTAGGTTTCTAACATTGTCCCTATGACTAAAAAACAAGGGACTATTCACATTTGTGTTGATTATATCAATCATACGTGTCCAAAAGATAATTATCCAACTCCTTTTATAGAACAAATAATTGATGAATGTGTCAGGAGTGATATTTTTTCTTTTATGGATGCTTTTTCTAGCTACAACCAGATTAACATTCTTCCCATAGATAAGCATAAAATTGATTTTATCTATCCACGAGAAATATTTGCCTAAAAAAAGCTCCCTTTTGGTCTGAAAATTGTTGGTGCTACCTTCCAATGAACCATGTAATATGCTTTCCATGACATTAAACACATCATTCAAGCATATCTTGAAAACTTAACAACACATTCTTCTAAGCATCATGACCATCTTGACCACCTTCGAGCGATTTTTCTTCGCTGTAGACACTACAATATTCATTTAAATATGGATAAGTGTGTCTTCCACATCAAATTTGGTCATCTCCTAGGGTTTGTGGTATCTAAGGAAGGCATCTAGATTGACCCCCTCAAAGTTGAGGCGATTGTGAATTTACCCCCTCCATCATCTTTATATCATTTGTAGAGTTTGCAAGGGAAAGATAATTTCCTTCGTCGTTTTGTACCCAATTATTCTGAGCTTGATAAGGGATTTACTTGTTTCCTGAAAAAGGGGATCCCATTTATTTGGGATGAAAGTTTTCAAGAATATTTTGATGCATTAAAGAATACCCTCATTAGTGTCCCTTTATTGCATCCCCCCAATTATCACCGTGATTACTTCTTGTACTTGGTCGCAGCCGATAGTACTATTGCCATGGTAATGGTGCAAGATGATGATGATGGAAATGAACACGTGATTTATTACTTAATCCAAAATCTTATTCACTCTGAGATTTGATATTCTCATGTTGAGAAAATATCTTTAGCAGTTGTTCACGTTGTTCAACTCTTTCAACACTATATTCTCTTGCGGAAAACCACCGAGATTTCTGAATGCAACCCTATGACCTACATTCTGACTTGTCAGTTTCTGGGGGGAGGGGGGGATATTATAAGTGGATTGTTATCCTTGAGGAGTTTGATTTGGAGTTTTCTACAACCAAATCAAAGAAATCACTGGTTTTCACTGAGTTAATTTGTGACCTTCCCTCCACAACCACATCTACGGCTTTTGATGAGCTCATTCCTGAAGAAACTCTCTTTCTCATCAGCACTCTCGAACTATGGTACGAGGTTATTATTGTCTATCTCCAAACCCAAACTTTTCGATTAGATTTGTCTAATTTTGAAAGTTGTTTCATTTGACATCAATCCCAACCCTATCGAATCATTGGTGATAATTTGTACCATGTTGGTGTCGATTTTATCCTTCCTAGATGTTTGACACTTGAAGAAGTTGAGAGACTCCTAAATGATTGCCACTTTGGGGCTTGTGGTGGCCACATGTCAAGGTATGCTACTGCTCAGAAAATCCTTTGTGCTAGTTATTTCTGGCCTTTGATCTTTAAAGATTGCATTTTAGCAATCCAAAAATGTCACGCCTGCCGGATTTACAACTGTAAACAACGTGCCCCACCTGCACCCATAGACCCATTTTTTACCATCGACCCCTTTACAAAATGGGGTATTGATTTCATGACATGTAACCCTCGCTTAGACGGGGGCATGGTTATATCATTGTCGTTGTTGATTATTTCATTAAATGGCCCGAGGCGATGCCCACATGTGATGCTCATGGTAAAACTGCCACTCAATTTATTTTCAACCATGTCATAGCTCAATTTGGTGTCCCTCAAGCCATCATTACTAATCATGGATATCATTTCCAAAATTACATGATGGCAGATCCCACTGCTCAGTTGAGTTTGTGTCATGACAACTCAACTCATTATCCACAGGCCAATGGCTAGGTTGAGGCAGTCAAAAAATTCTTGGTTACCATTATTCATCACATCGTTAGGATGCATAAATCAAATTGGAATCTCATTCTATTTTCATCTCTTTGGGCTTACTGAACTGCAGCTAAGACTGCCACTAGATTCACACCCTTTCAACTAGTGTATGGTCTAGAGGCAATTATTCCAATTTAGTGTTAAATTCCTTCACTGAAATTGGTTATCGAATTAGTCCCTAAAACCTCACCTGAGGTGGAATGTTTACTTTACCTCGAAAGGCTCGACGAAACTCGTCATCTTGCAGTGTTAATAATTGAAGCCAAGAAGAAATGAGTTAAGGCTCAATGCAATATAATTGTTTCTCCCAGCTTTTTTGCTGAGGGTGACTTGGTATTTCTATATGATCAAGCCAATGATAAATTGGGAGCTGGGAAATTCAAACCAATGTGGCATGGGCCTTATGGTGTAGGAGTATCCTTTCTACAGACAGAAACAATCCCTCTAGTCCAAGAGAGTGGGTCTAGCCACAAACAAGACAATATAATGTAAATTTCCTTACATTAGAATCAAATAAGAGGGCATACCTCTTATAACACAAATCCACTTTGTGGTGATATTTCTTCCTTGCTCCAACTTCCCTTCGTTCCTTTCGTTCAAGTACCTGAAAGAAACATGCAAGAAACAACAACAAACATGATAGCATAAAATCAAATCCAAACTACTTAAAGGTCAAGGAGTTATAAGCTATCAAATGTAATATTACACCTGATATAGGAAATAAACCATTAGTTGTATTAAAATAAACCTCAAAGAGAAATACAACTGAAGCCTTGACGTTGGAGATCTCCTTTGCGGTATCCAAGTACCGCTACATGCATTTTCAACACTCTTTTCCTCCTCTAGCTTGACATGAAATGGATTGCAAGATCTAACTCTCTCTCCTCATGCTTTAGCTACCAAAGAATAATTTTTTTTCATCTAAGACTAATCTTCTTCTATCAAAAGCTAAAGATTTCATAATTTTGCAGCTGGTTCTATCTCTCCACCACTTTCACTATGTGTTGTATTATAACCCAAAAGGGTAAGAGGAAGAGGTTTATATAGGGAGAGGAGGATAAGAACGAGATCCACTCAAGGGGGGAAGAAGGTCCTATCTCCTTGGGAAGGTCCACTTTTAAGGGGGGAAAGAACCTTATATGGAGTTCTCGACCCTTATCCAACTAAAAGAACATCCATCACATCGCCACTAGAAGTTTTTAGACGTGAAACTCTATTTCCTTTTATAAAAGCAGTCCAAAAATAGATCGGCGTGGGTATTGGGCTAACAGTAGCGCCGATCGGCATGGGTCACAGTGTAAAACTTTGCCATCAGTGTGGGTGAGACACTAGGAAAGAGGGCTGATCTTAAAAACTAGGTTTTAAGAAGGATTCTTTGGAAATGTTCTGAAGGGAGTGGGGACTACTTTCTTCAAACTTCAAGGGATGCAAGAGCATAGGTTTCATGGTGAAAGTATAACACAATAGCCACTACTAGGGTTCTCTAGGATTAGGAACACGGAGTGACAGGAGAGTGACAAATTACTGTGTAACAGATGCCCCCTAACTCATGAAGTGAGAGCTGAGAGCAATGGATGAAATGCTTTAAGATGGAGCGAGGACTTGGAATACCAGAATCAGAAGACTTGAAACTCAAACATACATGTACATATCTGAAATCTAATAGTCATGCCTGATAAACATGAGAGGCATATAACAATACATGAATCCATGGTATAGGCACAACTATCTATCAAGAAAAGGATCATGTGCATGGATCCTCACCATGGACATAACCATTCGAATGAAGGGATCATATGAAATAGATCCACGACGTGGGCACAACCATCTGCATAGATAGGATCAAAATGAAATGACCCACGGTATGGTCACAACCATTTGACCAAGTAGGATCAAAATGATACCCACGGCATGGTCGCAACCATCAATCTAAAGAATCATGTATATAATCATGAATGACTCATCACTCCTCACAACCTGGAATTTTATGATCTAAGCCTATATTCTTGTGCTCCAACATGAACTAATCAAAGTACAAATTCTAACATGTGAATAGATGTGCTGAAGTCGAACATGCTAGAAAATCACTTGATTACTGGCTAATGATGTGAACCATTAACAAGCGTGAGAGAAACCACCCATAATGTCAATGGCTCTCAAGGTACTATCAATACAATTCATGAAGTGTGAATAAGGAACTAAATTTGAACACCTGTGAAATAACTCGATCAAGGGCCAATGATGAGAACTTGTTGTCGAGGGCAAGGAACTTGTCATTGAGGCATACAAGCTCTAAGGTACTAGAAAGGAGTTTCTAGATCAACTTCCTAGATAATGTGCCGAAGTTGACAAGAAGTGATCTGTAGAAGGAAGGTTATAATGGATCCTTCATCATCGACATGAAATGGGAAACAAAATGCATGAGAGTAATCCAAGAATGTGGCAGATGATCATACAATCCACAGGTAAGAAGACTTCTCTTGAACATGTGGATGACACAACTCCAGAGTTTGGTAGCATTTTACATCATAGGATCAAAGGTGATGGTTATTTTGCAGAGATCAGATGATCGGTTCAAATGGATAACCCAAACCTAGGAAGGAAAGTGACAGAGTTAGGATGTCCCAAAACCCAACACAAACAACAAATGAGTGTCAATGTTCAAGAGCGACTTGCTGCCTCAAGTGAATAATACAACTCATGAATACTTCCAATCTCCCCCCACCATTTCTGGCGAGTACCCCAATTATTTTTGAAACAAAATCTTGAAGGGGATAACATATGCTTGTAATATAAGCCCATCCTTTGGATGGATCCTACCTAGTAAATTTTAATGAGCCCTAGGCAGGATAAGGTCGGTCTTGTCATAATGACAAGTCCTATGTCGTTTAATCTTTTAATGAGTCTGACAAAGGTGAAACTCAAAATATTTTTCATGTTTAGAGAGTTTGAAAAAGGAACGGAAAAGAAAACTCCAAGGGTCCCTTTTCGTAAAGTTGTCTCTTGAACCCAAAAAGGTAGAAAACAATATTGAAGAGAACCTCCTAGTCATGTTCGACTAAGGTATTCCTTTTTCCTAAATAGTTTTATCCCAAATCGAAAAAGGGGTGAATGTATACTGGGTAAATGATGTTTTGCAGCCTTTAACAAGTTCAAAATGACAAGTGCTCGACAATATTTTCATATTTTGAGAGTCAAAAAAGAGCTCAAAGATGACACTGTGCTTTTATTTGCTTTAACAAGTCTAAAAGGGAAAAATACTCGACAATCTTTTCATTTTTTACGAGTCAGAAAAGAGCTTAAAGGAGACTCATCATGGAGGAATGAGTGGTATAAAGGGTAGAAATTGGTTCCGATTATGGTGGAACTATTCAAAAACTAAGAGGTCAAGAGGATGGCTAGTAAAACCACTCATCATTGTGGTTCCGCAAGAAAGGGTGAAACAACCAAGTGAAAGCATGATCAGCCAAAGAGATGGTGGCGATGGAATGGAAAAAAAACCAAGGCTTATTTGATGGGAGAGGCTAATAAAAATTGAAATCACGAGGGTTAAAATGGAGATGGGTTCATTTTTATACAAGCCTAAACAATGGGGAACTATGCTTTGTTCGGTTTCATGTTTACACAAGCTTGAAACGAAAAACTATGCTTGTATTCGGTTTCATGTTTACACAAGATTGAAATGAAAAACTATGCTTGGATTCAGTTTCATGTTTACACAAGCTTGAAATGAAAAATTGTGCTTGGATAAAAAAATGGCATGCCCCCAGCATGATGAGAGCTGAGGCACATGTGCCCCAAACTTCATTTCATTCACTGAAGTAAACATTGGGTTGCTAAAAGGTGGATGGATTGAAGTTTCACTTTTGAGGTCAGGGAAAGACTTGACTAGAATTACTTGATTTGGAAAAGGGAGTTGTTTCATTTTTTAACGAGGTTGAGATAGTAAAAGAAATATCGTCAAGACTCCTTGTTTCATTTTTTAAGGAGCTTGACACAAGACCAAGAACCATGCTCCGACACTTGGTTTCATTTTTTAAGAAGGTTGATACAGGAACAAATTATCCTCGAAATTTGTTTCATTTCTTAACGAGGTTGATACAGGAACAAACTATCCTCGCACGTTGTTTCATTTTTAATGAAGTTGACACAGAAAAATAACTATCCTCATACGTTGTTTCATTTTTTAAGGATCTTGACACAAGACCAGGAACTATGCTTTGACACTTTTTTTAATTTTTTAACGAGGTTGATACAAGAACAAACTATTCTCGAAATATATTTCATTTTTTAAAGAGGTTGACATAGGAACAAACTATCCTCACACGTTGTTTCATTTTTTAATGAGGTTGGCACAGAAAAGAACTATCCTCGTATGTTGTTTCATTTTTTAACGAGGTTGACATAGAAAAAGAACTATCCTCGTGACTCCTTGTTTCATTTTTAAGGAGCTTGACACAAGATCAGGAACCATGCTTCAACACTTGTTTCATTTTTTAACGAGGTTGATACAGGAACAAAATATCCTAGAAATATGTTTCATTTTTTATTGAGGTTGATACAAGAACAAACTATCCTCACACACTATTTCATTTTTTAACAAGGTTGACATAGAAAAATAACTATCCTTGTACGTTGTTTCATTTTTTAATGAGGTTGACTCAGAAAAATAATTATCCTCATATCGGTTGATCATCGACCATACAAGAACATGGCCCCCAAGAGGTCCTCACTAGATGGGAGAACTACGCTCTTAGAGTAACACATGTCAACTGGTACAAATGACATATCAGGTTCTAATGTACCTAATACGTAATGTACCATGTCATCTACATGATCATCAGTAGATGTGGAGATGGAATGGGTAGCCATATAATTTACTTATGGCGAGGAGGGTACTGCTTGTAAACGAGAACTAATAAGGGATGACAGTAGGATTGGAGCCATCTGGTGACCAACGAACAATACTTGATTAATGGTCACTATCCTCCCTTCGTTTGGAAAACAAACCACATGGAAGACCAAAGAAACAAGAGATCCCATGACACAAACACAGTCACGCCCAATGAGAGGATAGAAATCTAAGGGACCTTGGACTACCATCATGTCTATATAGACGGTCTATCCTCCCAAAGCAATAGGGAACTTCAGAAGGATACTAAAGGTTGATTGGATCCTCCGTTGAAATCCAACAGATTTTGGGTGATAGGAACAAGGCGTGGGGATCCCAAAGCTTTCCAAGAAGTAGAAGACATGATGTTAACAGACGATCCTTCATCTAATAGAGTGCCATGTACTACCGTATTATAGGCTTGTACTGTAATCTGGAAAGGTACATAAGATGAGAGGAAGAATGCAGTGAGTTGAATCCAATCAAAAGAAACAACATAACTACTTGGTGGGGGTATCATAGGATTTCCCCCATGCTATATAGGAATAGGAGAAGGACTCTCCTGAAAAACTGGGACGGGAGGGTCACTCTTCAATTCATTAGAATCTCAGGAGACAAGAAGAACATCAACAGTATGATAAATACTCTCTTCGGGAATAGAGTGAACAACTAAAGGCAGAGCTAAGGTGACACTCTTTTCGACCAATGGTTGGTTAGGAACAGACACAAGAGAGTCATGTTTAGGAAGAGCAGGATGGGCAAGATATGAATCCAAGTAAATCTCTTTACCAACTAGGAGAGGGTTAGAAGAAAGCCTATGATAACCAACATGAAGTTGGGGTTGAGGAGCTGTAAGGTTTTCCAAAACTTTGGAAGCTTTATCCATAAGAGGAAAAATGTGAAGAAGATGCTCGCTCTCCTTCACATAACCTACAAGGAAATTTAATTTTTCCCTTCTTCTTACCATCACTAGCCAAGGGTGTAGCATCGACATGATCTCCAGAGGTTGATGGGGATGGTTTATCCAGATTTTGAGACCATACCTCTAAGACTCTGGGAATACTAAGACAATATCGAAGGAGATGGTCACCCTTACATAGCCTGCAAGGGAATTTTACCTTCCACAAAGGATTGGAACGTTTGTCAATGGGAAGTGAATTTGTAGAAATAGGTGCACAGTTGGCCTCTTACTTATTTGACTTCTTCTTCTTTGTCTTCTTCTTCTTCTTCTTAGCCTCTAGGATACTGGATTTCAAACCTTCACTAGGCGAAGTAGAAGAGGAGGGTGAAGAAATAGGTGAAGAAGGTGACAGGTCAACCGTAGAATCAACATGGTGTTGTTCAGATGAAGGAGATGGCTGGACATAAGTTGGGACAGTTGGGACCACTGACGTTGAAAATAACCAAACAGGTAAACCAATAGTTAACCGAGGAAGGGACAACGTTGCCATATGAGGAGCGCCAATGTTTCCAAAAGAAAGGAAAGGACCAGGACTCCCATCGGAGGGGAATCCTTGACTGGTAAACTCCAGAAATTTTGCTATTGGAATTGACCCTAAAGAAAAACTAGGGAAGATAAATTTAACCAAGAATATTTCGTGGGTAGTTAATTTTAATACACTGGAACAAAACTTTGCCTTTTCATGTTTTAAGAGTTGAGAAAAGGACAAAAGGTGAATGTAGTCAATTTTAAATTTAACGAGCTCGAAAGGACAAGTGCTCCATGATATTTTAAAATTTAAAGAGTCATTAATGATAGAAAAATGACTACTTAACAGGGTGCTCTAGGCATAAAGGATTACTAGGTAACTTAGAATTGTAGAATACCTCCTGGCGAACCGAAAAGTATGAGTAGGAAATCTCCCTTAATGCTGTGTTCAATGTATCTCGTTTACAAGGTGGTAGACTTGGCTTCCTATGGATAAAGGTTTGCAACCTATAGGGTTCTCCCTTTATAGACACAATGGTACAGGGAGCACAAGTCTGTGCTAGTGTTGTCTATTGCAAGATCGTTGTGAATGATAGTAGCTAGGTTTAAAGACGTCAGAACACGTCTCTAGCGTAGAACACTAAATGTGAGCGTTATGTTTCAATGCTTCCTTAGGTTAATTCAATATATTTTAACGATTTATCTTGAATTAGGTTTCAATGTCAAGGCCCTACTGTTTTCATCTGAAAACTTCTATTTGAAGCTACATGAGAAAATAAATATTTGTCTTCGATGAAAGTTTACATTAATTGAGAGAGAGAGAACATACAATCAGTGCAACAACCAAAGAATGAAATCTTTTACTAATACATGTCCTAAATGCACTTAATTTTCCTTTAACAACATTTTTTTTATTATCTTTTATTTCTTATGCCTATGGTGATGCAATTCTAGCTTCTCAATAATGCTACTAATGCAATATTTTCACTTAAGTAAACTAGAATGATGTTCTTCTTTTCATAAAATGCAAAATGAATCTTTCACATAAAGCACTTTAATGAAAATTTTCACAATTCCGAACAAACAAGCATCGATCATATCCAAATCATGATAAATGAAACTAAAAGAAACTTATTCCCTAAATCAAAAAAACCAAACACATAAATGGTTCAATCGACAAACCAAGCAATGTAATCTATGCTCAGAATTAGAAAAGAGACACTCGAAATAAGAGAAAAAATGAGACTCTTTCACTCATTCAATTGAAAATGAAGCAATGAAGATGTTGCGACTGAAAGATGGATTAAATGAAGCAGAAACTTGACACAATGAGTAAACAAACAAATGAAAGGTAATTGACCTAGATGCCCTAGGGTCATAGAAACCATCCAAAAAACTCAAAAATTCAAGCAATGAAACTTCAAGCCAATCAATCAATCAAACCCAACAAACAAAGCATCATAGTCACTTCTGGGTGAAAGAAGAGAGTTTAAGGGTCAAGACACATTGGCACTAGAATGGGAGAAACTCTGACTTTTTCTAACTCAGAAACTGACATGACTTTTTAGCTGAAACTAGCGCTGAAAAGGCATCTGACGTGGCTGTCAGGCTAAAAATGGCATTGACCGGTGTAGCTGTTTGGATGAAACTAGCATTGATCAATGGATTCGAAGAAAAAATAAAAAATAACTTCACACAGGGCCAGACTTAACACATTAGAGGATGGGCTAGTGTCTGTATGCCTTCAAACAGTTCAATACAGTTCCAAAAGACCATAAATAAACAAACTAGGCACACAACCAGAAAAAATAGAGTGATGAAAAGGAGATGTATTTCCCCAGTGGAGTCGTCAATTTGTGGTGTAGGAATATCCTCTCTGCGGACAGAGACGATCCCTCTAGCCCAAGAGAGTGGGTCTAGCCACAAACAAGACAATATAATGTAAACTTTCTTAGCTTAGAATTGAATAAGAGGGCCTACCCCTTATAATGCTAATCCACTTGACGATGATCTTGCTTCCTTGCTCCAACTTCCTTCGTTCAAGTACTTGAAACAAACATGCAAGAAACAAAAACAAACATGATAGCATAAAATCAAATCCAATCTATTTAAAAGGTCAAGGAGTAATAAGCTATCAAATGTAATATTACACTTGATATAGGAAATAAACCATTATTTGTATTAAAATAAACTTCAAAAAGAAATAACCGAAGCCTTTGATGTTGGAGATCTCCTTTGCAGTATCCAAGTCCTGATACATGCCTTTTCAACACTCTTTTCCTCCTCTATCTTGATATGAAATGACTTCCAAGCTCTAACTCTCTCTCCTCATGCTTTAGCTACCAAATAGTAGTCTTTTTTCATCTAAGACTAATCTTCTTCTACCAAAAGCTAAAGATTTCAAAATTTTGCAACATTCTATCTCTCCACCGCTTTCACTATGTGTTGTATTGTAACCCAAAATGGTAAGAGGAAGTGGTTTATATAGGGAGAGGAGGATAAGAATGGGATCCACTCAAGGGGGGAGAAGGTCTTATCTCCTTGGGAAGGTCCAGTTTTAAGGGGAAAAGAACCTTATATGGAGTTCTCATCCCTTATCCAACCAAATGAACATCCATCACATCGCCACTAGAAGTTTCTAGACATGAAACTCTGTTTCTTGTTATAAAAACAATCCAGAAGTATACCACGTGGGTATTGGGATAACATTAGTGACAATAGGTGAGGGTCACAGTGTAAAACTCTTCCATCGGCACGGGTGAGACACTGGGAAAGAACGCTGATCTTAAAAATTGGGTTTTATGAAGGATTTTCTAGAAATGTTCTGAAGGGAGTGGGGACTACTTTCTTCAAAATTCAAGGGATGCAAGAGAATAGGTTTCATGGTGAAAATATAACACAGTAGTCACTACTAGGGTTCTCCGGGATTAGGAATGGGGAGTGACAGGATAGTGACAAATTAGTGTGTAACAGGCCTTACATTGTCAAATGATTTTTACAAAAAGGTGCCTATGAGCTAGTAGATTATGAAGGAGATTATTTGGATGAGCCTCGAAATGGGCTTTAACTAAAGAAGTATTATGCATAATTTTCCGTGTAAATACTTATGTACATTTGTTCATTTTCATTAGTGTGTAGTGTGGTTTTGGTGTGTTAGTTTTCTTTTGCAAATGTTTTCCTTTGCTTGCCTCGTGATCTACTTGGTTTGAAGATGTCATCTAACCGTTATGTCGGTTTTGCTGATGATGCTTGTCATAGTACATGAAATCTATCTTCCGCTGCATGGGAAATCTATGACCCTAATGGGGAGTTAGTGAATTTGCAAGGTATATGTTTAGGTCGTATGACTAACAACATTTCTTAATATAGTGCGTCATCGAACTTCTATCAGAATCTATCACTCTTGGCATTAGAGAGTTAATCATGAATGTTGATCCACAAGTCATTGTTCTACAACTTAATGGACAATATTTAGTTAGAAACCCTCAAATTTTGAGAATGTATTTGTGAGTTCATCTATTGGAACGAATTTGGTTTTATTACTTATCATCACATTCCAAGACGCACGAACACATTAACAGATGCATTAGCTAACTACATGTTAGATAGAAATTTACGAAACATGTAAATCATAAAGCATCACATAATAGACGAGATTAACATAAAAACATATATATATATTATATTCTAGATATAGATATGATTTATATCTATAGATAATTATTTATATATATTATATAATATTTAATTTATATAATATTATATATATATAATTATATGGTGTTTGAAAATATTTTCTACATCAAAGATGACAAAATCTATGTTCTGAGACACATGGATTTATAAGCCTACAACAGTGTAGAAAATAAACTAGAGTTGGATATTCGCCTACGTGGTGCTCATGATAACATGAAATAGGCATAACGACTCAACCCAACAACCGACGTAGCTTGGAGGAAACCCCTATAGTATGTGTCTAGTAGCATAATGGCACCTCATCTATCGAGGCATACTCTGGAATTTCCCTGGTTAAAGCTTCTAGGTTATTCTCTACTTCGACAATAGGATCCGCACCCTCCTCATAAGGAGCCTCCTCAATCTATCGTGCCACTCACCGGGCTACTAGAGAAACCCTTGGAGGTCTCTCTAGTCCCACTTCTGCAAATCATCATAAGTCAAATGTCATGACACATAAAAAAAAAAATTAAGAACTTCAAAAACTTCAAAAATAGTTTTTACCTGAATCAATCCATTGTGCCCCTGGATGAAGTGGAAGATGTAGATATCCTCGGAAATTTGTGTTTGCATATGCCCAATCGTCAACCATGATTAGTTTCTAATGCAGCCATCCAAAAAAAATGTTCGAGGGAATGACATCTATTGGCTGCCTCCATGACGAGGCATCAACTCTCCCCATCAGATTAATCGTGGATCTCTGGGTGTTGGTGCATCCACTTCTAACTACTGATAATGAAAAAATGGCACACATTCTAGGAAGAACGACACCAAAATGGATCCGAAACCAAATTATTTTAGACTCACTGACTTGCACTTGGTAAGTTGGCGCTTCATGCGCACCAAAGCACTCGCTCCAATTGAAAAAAGTGGGATTCAAACACTCGATTGCATATGTGAAATGAGATTTTTTGCCTCATGCAATGGTTGAGCCCTATCTATTTGGGCCATAGTATGCAGGATTGTTCGTAGTGGGATATTTGTAATGGTCTTTATGTTGATTTTCACACTTTAGGCCTTTCTGGTCCTTAGATAATGCCTCACAATGAGCATATTTATGCTCTCTCCTCCAGTGTGTGAACCAGACAACTGAACTCGTTGTCCCTTTTTAGACAAACTGGTAATGAAATAAATTTCAGAAACCTCTATTTTGATTTCTTAATCCCCGATCATCAATAGTTGGCAATCCACATCCCACCAACTGATCATATGTTGTAACAACTTAGGTTGGGATCTAATCCTAGGGATCCTGAAGAACTTAAGAAACCCACATGCTTGTAGGGCATCAACACAGTCTTGATCCTGAGCAACGTGATGGCCTTCAACTTCATGTCCCCTTTCTTTCCATTCAACCACCATTTTGGACTGATTATCCCGTGGAAAATCAATAAAACAACATTTCATGAGCTTCCATGGAGACAAAATCCAATATAAACTATTTAACATGGGGGATTTCACACAAAAAAATTTACCTTGGCACCAACGCGACTATTTATATTTTTTCTTATGCCACCAGCACGAGGGCCTAATTGACCTCAGGGTGAGCAGCTCGAGTCTAATGGGTAAAATCTGCGTTGGTCACCCACAATATAAATTTTTTCAAGTCCTCCTTGCAACCTAATCTATGGATGAAAATGCATGAAATGAGTACCAAAATGAAGGGATGAGACATATCTCTTACCCGCAACAAGCGGCTCAAAAATGGTGTCTGGTATTGATCGTACTCGCCTAAAAATCGAGGTAAAATGAGGTAAAAATGCTCTCACAATTGCAAATTGGTAAAAATGATTTACTTTTTGCCTTATTTATAAGTTTTAAATATTAATTTTACCAAATTAGGGCATATTTCACTCATTTTTTAATATTTTTCCTTGAAATTGGTAATGATTGTTTCCTTGTGGAAGTGACAACTCATATATTGTTGATGACGGTGATTTCTCTTAACTAATTCAACGAGTTTTATTTTATTACTTTTACGGAGTCATAAAAAATAAACAAAAAAGAAACCCCCTAGAGTCATCTTTAAGCTCTTTTCTAGCTCTCGAAAAATGAAAAGATTGTCAAGTACTTATCGTTTTGAACTCGTTAAAGTAAATGAAATGAAATCTACTCAGTATAGGTATAACCATTTTTGGGACTGAGATAGACTATTGTACGAAAAAAGAACACCTTAGTCGAACATGGCTAAGAGGTTCTCTTGGATATTATTTCTACCTTTTCAAGTCCAAGAGATGATTTACAAAAAGGGACCTTTGGAGTTTTCTTTTTTGCTTCTTTTTCAAACTCTCTAACCATGAAAAATATGTCGAGTTTCACCATAGTCAGAATCGTAAAACATAAATGATGCAGGAATTGTCACCATGATGAGACCAAGTTTCTCCTTCCTATGGCTTGTAAAACTTACTAGGATGGATTCATCTGAAGGATGAACTTATATGGAAAGCATATGCTATCCCCTTCAAGCTTGCGATAAAAATTATATGGGGTACTTGCTAGAAATGGTGGGGAAAAAGTGAAAGCGATCATCTTTTGTATTCTATAAAGGCATCATATTGCTCTTGAACATGACACTTATATGTTGCTCGTGTCGAGTTTGGGACATCCTCACTTAGTCACTTGCCTTTCTAGGTTTGGGGAATCCATTTTTCCTCTCATCTAGTTATACCATTTCTTCATCATGACCTATGATCCTATGTTGAATCAAATTTTGCCAAACTATGGAGTTGTATCACTGATGTGTTTAAAAGAAGTGCTATCTGCAGTTATTTACCACTTATACATTGTATGATTTTCTGCATTAGTCCTGGATCACACTTATCTACTCTACTACATCCTTTTGTTTCGTGTTGATGATGTGGGATTCATTATGGCCCTCCTTCGAGGATCACTACCTGTTGACTTTAGTTCATTATCTGGGAAGATGATCTAGAAATTCCCTTATATTACCTTAGAGCTTGCAGGCCTCAATGGAGAGTTCTCTGCATTTTATGACATTTTTACATCGACCTTCGATAGGATGATTCCACGAGTGTTTGACTTTAGCTTTATTATTCACATTCGTGGATTGTGCTAATTGTACCTTGAGATCCATTGTCGTTATTGGTGGTTTCTCTCGTGCTTGCTAACATTTTACATCATTTACCAGCAATCAGGTGGTTTTCTACCATGTTCAACACATCTATTCACATGTTAGAATTTGTACATTCATCAGGTCGAGACAGAGTGCAAGACCCTAGATTCTATTTAATAAAATCCAGGTTTAGTGGAGTTATGAGTTATTCATGATTGTACACTTGTTTCCTCTGGACGGATGGTTGTGACCATATCGTGAGTCCATATTCATGGTCCTTTCTATTCATATGGTCGCGACCATATGGATGATCCATACACATGGTCCCTTCTATTCGGATGGTTGTGTCCATACCGTGGATTCATGTATTATTAGATGCCTCTTCATATATCATTAGGTATTATCTTTAGAGATGTAATATATGTATATGTATATGTATATGCTTGATTTGCAGGTCTCCTGACGGTGTTGTTCTTATCTTTGCTTGACTTGTAAAGCATCTCAGCCATCACTCCTTGTTCTTCCTTCATGATTTAGGGGGCATCTTTTACACAATATTTTATCACACCTCCTATTCACTTCTTGTTCCATATCCCGAAGTTCCAAAACATTGACAACTATGTAGCATATCCATCATGATATACAGACCAAAACCTCCCTAAATAATGAAAGGAAAAACGTGTTGAATCAATTATGAGGAAGTTTAACTAAAACCTAATTTTTAGCATCAACGCGTTTTGCTACTCTGACTTCCCATGTTGATGGAAGTTTTCATAATTCTACCCTAGCACTACCAGCGTGGGTTTTGATATGAAACGTTGTGCTGAACCTCTTCTGGTAGGTTTTACCAAGCTGGAGGAGAAGCGTCGTGCACTAGAACCTTCGAGAACAACGCGCTGGATATTGGTTGTTGTTGATATGGTCGAGTTCTCCCATTTGGACCTCTTGATCTTATCATCATGGTATTTCCCCTTGATATGTGGACCTTCCTCCCTCTTTTGTGGACCCTTAACTCCCTCTCCCTTCCTATAGATTCACTCCCTTCCTTCCCCAAATGGTTGGTCATTGATTGTTGCATCCCTATGCTAAGATTATGCTTACATTCTACCCAGTCTAGCTTGGAGAAGGAGTGTTTAAAGAGCCTTTCCTTGGAATTGGACATCCACCAAAAGGAGGTCTCCAACATCGAGGCATAGGTTGTATGCTTCCCTTTTTAGCACATTAATATATACATCTAATTTTCACTTTCCATAATTGTGTAAATGTTTATGCTTGTAGCTTAATACTCCTTGATCTATTAAGTAGTTTATGTTTGATGTGTGCCATATATGCTATTATATCTTCCGTAGTTCTTTGATCTTCCTTCTAGGTACTCAGACATGAAGTACAAGTAAGGAGTGAGGCATGGAGAAAAAGAATCAAATTCATCTCCAAAAGGATTGAGTGATTAACATCAGAGGGAGGTAGGCCATTCTCTATCTCTCTGCATTTGTTAAACATAAGCTAAGAAAGTGTATGTTAGTGTGTTTCGTTTGTTTCTAGACCCGCTCATTAGGCTAGAGGGATCACCTCTGTCCACATATACGATTTACCTTCACAACACATGTCAGTGTCTATATGTCGTTATGCATGCATTGTCATGGTAAAGGTTGTTGTGCATGAGGTTACTGTATGCAGCTAGGTCATCATGATGATAATGGTATGTTATGTGTTGGGTTGTGTTATATTCTTTCCACGACTAACCTACGTAGTGAACCGGGGGGGCGGAGCCCCCCTTTCGTTGCACCGATTGTGCAGTGGGGGGGCGGCAATGCCCTTGTCCGGGGGGTTTGAAGGGGGCGGGTAGCCCCCTCTACGGGGTTGGGGGCAGCGCCCCGAGAAAAAAAATTTTGGACCCTATATTAGGTTGGGCAAACCTACCTATGGTTTTCGGTCCATGGTTTTGGACGCGATGGTTTTTTCGGTCCATGGTATTGGATGCTTCGGCATGTATAAATATGTATTGTAACATTGAAAGGAATATAATGAAAAATCAAGTTGGTAGTCTCGGTTTTGAGATCCAGTGGAAAATCTTTGTGTATATGTGTTTTATCTGTTATGCTCTCGCATTTTTATTTTTCCTGTGATTTAGAATTCGTATGCAGGTAATTTCTATACGAGGTTAAAACCTACACCAATCTCCTTTCCACAAACAATTACTAAATCAATAGCTTCTCAAAATGCAGTAACCAGAAAAAAATACCAGTAACCAGACACCGATTCTAAACCCAAAACTCTGCAGCAATAGACAAAAAGGCAGCCAAAATATATTTCAAGAAAAGTCCACAACTTCACCAATAGAAACCTGCGGATATCTGCACTTCTGCTGTGTCGAGCCTGCGGAGCTCCGCACCTGCTCTATCTTCTATTCTACGCAACGCTACACCTGCGCTGTTTACTCGACTGCGCACCTCTGCACCTGATACACCTTCTAGCCTGCGCACCTCCATACCTGCGGCTGCGGCTCGCTTGCGCACCTCCGTACCTGCGCCTGTCTCTGGACTGCGCACCTCCGCACCTGCGGCTGTATTTGGCTTGCGGACCTTCAGGTATAAACAATTTATCAGTCTTTAATTATAACCCAGGCTTCCAGATCTGAT
The DNA here is from genome assembly GCA_000404065.3 of Pinus taeda. Lineage (NCBI taxonomy): Eukaryota > Viridiplantae > Streptophyta > Pinopsida > Pinales > Pinaceae > Pinus > Pinus taeda. The sequence goes on along the minus strand of APFE030912280.1, from coordinate 109,255 downwards.
CATGCGCTCAAGAGATCTTGACCTATCAATAGATCTGACTTGTAATACTTAGGTTTCTCCTTGATTTAGATCCAACTATCACTCACAAATCGATCACCAGAATTTCAGATCTTGCCCTTAAGATATTCAACACACACAAGTGAAGTGGCCAAGTGATCTCCTTCCCTTTTTATAGTCTAGGCCTTTCTCAAACCATGGACCAAAACCATAGAGATCCAATACTAGGGATCCAAAACCAAGGTTCAATACTTTTAGGCGCAAAACCAGGGACCAAAACCATATGATCAAAAAGCATCGAACTAAATACCATGGACCAAACATAAGATTTTCCACGTGCACGTTTTTCTCTGCATGAAATTCCGTGCATTTTAGGTTCGCACTTTTTGTTCGGAACGCATGCGAACATATCCGCATCTTATGAACAGAGCAGCTGTGCAACCTGCGAATGTCCGCACCTTTTGGACGGTGCACTTGCGGAACCCGAAAATAACACTGCTGCACTACACGGGTTGCCATCAAGTACAACACATACATCATAATGCCGATAGGTCTGTGATTATTTTAAACTAATGATAATATTGTTTTAAAAGAAATGATGTATTATATAGGCGTTTTAATGACATGAACTTTGAAATATTTGGGTCGACCCTTTGCACAAACTAGAAATCCAAAGTTCCAAGTTAAAAGAGGAACTTCTTAATATGATGGTTCGTTTGTTTGGTGACAATACCTTCAACAAATCTGGAGTTACCTCAAAGGAAAACCTACATTTAAAATATTTGTGGGACCAATATAGGTCTCAATTGGAAAGGGTAAGGTCACATAAGCATCCTCCATCGATTCCAGAGATGAAGTGGAGAGCGCTCGTGGCAGATGCGCTCTAGAAGGCACTTCGAAAAGTAGGGGAGACTCCACTCGGACGAGGAAGGTATGAGGCACATTTAATAATGTAATTATGATGCTTTATCATCATTGCGAAATCTAATTAAGCTTTTTTTTTTTAATTAGTTAACTAATTTATTTATAAATATAGGCTCCCAGATACTTCCATAGCCACACATGATAGAATAGGAAAACATGGGAAACATCTTCTTGGCTTGGGTGGTTACTCGAAATTGGACACAAAAATTGTAAGTATATAAAAAAATAATTTGCATCCAAATTATAAATTGTTAACAATTTTAATTTAATATCACAGAAGAAGAAAAAATTATGTTCTAATGCAAAATTGCAGGGGACACAATTCAAGGAGGCTCTCACGGAGGAAGACCTAAAGCTTGCTTTCAAGTATGACTTTCAAGCTGTGGCTGAACGAAGGACAAAATTGACGTCTTCATAATCTTCCAACATCGAATATAACACTTGGGAAAATAAAAGCAACAAATAACATTTATAAATCATTACTTGTACAATCTATTGGTTATTATTATTGGCGATAAAGTAATGTGCTTGATTGTAAAAATAAGGAAAGCAATGTACTTACAAAACATGAGCCTACTGACGGTGGAGTGCCTGATGTTGAGACTGATGTTCAGCTCTGTAATGGAGGTATTTCATGTGTTATAAAAAAAGTGTAGTATGGAATAAATGAAAAATATTTAAATGTAAATGGTGTATTAATTATAACCTTTCTTGTTTTTACACCAGAGCATGTACAAGATGTGGCCAGAGAAGAGGAGGAACATATGGCCACATTTGGAAGTATTCCACTTCCCTCCACTACCGAAGCCGGTAAAGAACACTATACTACTCTTTTTATTAATAAAATATTTGTAATAATAATAACTATAAATATGAATTTAACATTTCTTTCTTATTACAGTTGATGCTCGGTCCCATTTGCAACAACATAGTTGTATGAATAGGTCAGGAACAAGACATATTACACCATAGACCACAACAACTGAAGGGGCCAAGATCAAGACATCCTGGCTAATTACATGTTAAAAAGGAGAAAGAAAGCTGATAAAAATGACTGAACTTGTTTATTTAGAGCCCGATTTTTTGAGTACCACATTTTTGACTGAGAGGTTGAATGCCTCATGGCATGTGCACATGTAAATTTAGTTTATCTTAATAAAAGTTTTTGATTTTTCCATTCAAAAAATTAAAACAATTTTGTTTCATATTGTGTATACATATTTTTTGTGATAAAAGGAGGGTGTAGAATACCATATATTTGATAAATTCATGGTATAAGTCAATTAAATGTTACGAACACAAAAATCCTATAATTAGATTCCCATGTCAAACTAATCCTTTACACAATCCGTGCCCATGATAAGTCAACCATCTACTAATTTTATACCTATCCCACTCCAGTATACACTACCACACTCCTAATTTAGGTGCTAGCTACTCTCGCTTCAATGCCTAATCACAAAAATTTATGATTATGATGATAATTTAAGTACATGTGTGTAATGTCCATGGCAGGATGTATGAATTGTCATCCCCAAATTTCCCGTCAAAGATTATAATAACCTTGAATGGGCTAACACTAGTATGTCATCATCATCTCAAAATGACCCGACATATGAAGATTTACGATGTCTGTCACCATCACTTCACATTATCTCATGGATGACCCTTTTTACACATTTTATGCTTGAATTTATGGAAGGCCATCCCCTCTAGCTATCCTATGATTGATTGTGACAACAAGTGAATAAAGAACAATTGACAGATCTTTGTTGAAAAGATACCCTACTTATAAATTGTACTTTGTTCACCTGTTCTCAAAATCAATCATAGGATAGGTAGATGTTGAACAAAAATTGTCACCTTGACATTTTGCAATCTGTGTGAGTCCATTACCACTCATACTTTCCTCCTTTGCAAGCCTTAAGCCTTAGTTCTTCATATCAAGCCTTGAAAATAAGAGAAAGCCCTCAAAAGTCTATAGAACTCTGGTTCCGCACTTTCTCTTAGCATTACCTGTGGTTTCGCACCTAATGGTCATGTCCCTTGCGCACCTGACCGCTCTGTCTCTGTGTTATGGGTGCGGACCCCTATAAAAGTTAAAAAGGCGCAAGTATATTCCTAAAAACTCATTTTGAGTCATTTCTAGAAGCTTCTGGAAGGAATCTTGAGGTGGCAAGTTTGATCTTTTAAGGTTCATGCATCCCATACCTTAAGGAGCTAACCCCTTGATGTGAGGAACTTATCCCTTTGAAGGAGGACTCTATCCCTTCATAGGTGGACCTGTAACCTCCTTCCTTTGCACTATAAAATGAAGCATTGGGCTGGTTACTTGGGGGCTGGAAAGCTAAATATTTTTGAGGTGAAATGCTGATGGAAGTTAGTCTTCCTAATTGAGATTTTGTGAGGAGAGATTACATAACTCTTTGATCTCATTTGGAAGAGTGTGAGGCCTATAAAAGTAAAGGAGGTTCCTGTTTCGGACCCTGGGAAGAGCTTGTACAATAGTAGAGGGGATGGTCTGCCATAAATTCATGTATATAATCTGTACAAGGGGTCATCTATGAGACAGTCTGAAGTGATGACAGACCAATGCTAGCCCATTCAAGGTTGTAACCATTGATGGGAAATGTGGGGAGGACAATTCAAACATCCCATCATGGACATTACTCATGTGTACTTAAACTGTCATCATAATCACAAACTGTTGTGATTTGACAACTAATATATGTTAGAATTTTGCTAGACTAATATAGATTAGAAAATGCAACCAATATATAGGTTAGTTACAATAAATATACTAAAAATCAATATAGCCACCATTCCAATAATGTCGACTAGTTTATATTGAGACTAATCTTGATGCTTCATGGGATGGTGTATCAACTCGTCTCATGCTTTATCCCAATAATCATTGAATGCCATAATATTGCTGTAAGGTTTTATTCAAATTCTGGCAATTTATAAGACTTGTAGCCTTCCACTATTTGCAAGGCTCTCTAGATTCAAGTGGTATACTAAATCTAGGTTAATTAGTATATGTTTAATTAAGGTAGTTTATTGTCCTCAATCCATATTCAGAAGATCTTGCAAACATTTCTTCATAGGTATGGGCTCCTGTAGGTTATTCATATTCTTTATTTCCTTAGTTTGATCGATATTAGAAGTCTTATGCTCATAATAGACACACATACACATATGCCAATATTTATCCAATATTAATCATTAATATCTATGCATCGAACATAGGTCTCGACTTCTATAGTCATGTTTAGACTTCAAATCTTATATATTTATGTGCAAGACCGCTTTGTCCTATTCAATTATGGTGAGTGTAGTTTTTGGACTAGGTTTGATCTTTTAACAATGTGTTTTCAAACTTAATTCAGATACGCTTTTCATAAAGTGAATTTCAGTCTTTAATCATGATCAATATTTGTTTCTGGATTTTTGAATGGTGCAACAACTCAGATACCTAGTTTAAAAAACAATGCTCATGCATGCCATTTGGATGAGACCTAATCTATTGAAGGATAAATGTGAAATTATTAATTTTCCAATGTTATTAATTTTTTCATTTTAAGCATCTAAAAACATCATCGACTACACTCTTCCCTAAATATTTTATACAAACCCCTCTTAACTGTTTGCTTGAACCCCTAAGTATTTTGTGTCTATGATTAACGAAATAATGAATGAATGTTATATGTTAATGAATGAATGAATGAATGCTATATGTTAATGAATAATTTCTATATGTCTCTTTATGTTCATGCCATTGTTTCATATTATTTAAACATATTTTTTTATGATAAAATTTATTGAGATGAAATATTTTTGTGGATTTATGAATGAATGCTTGCTATTTGTTTTTGTTTTTTTGTTTTTATGTATCTTAATGCCTTGCTTTCAACTATTTCCTATATAGTCGATAGACTGGGTACTGGGAATTGAGAGTGATGTGAGGGGGGGGGGGGGGGGGGAGGCCATGTGAGCTACCACATTCACGTGGTTGCCCTATTCAGTAGAGAATAAATTAGGATTTGGATAATATTGGAGCAAAACACCCTCAATCCAATAGAGAAAAAACAAATTCAATGTTGACTTCATTGTTGCTTCGTCGAGTGGAGGGAGGTTTGCTCGACCAAGATTAAACTACTCCAAAAATTTATTCTTGAAACCAAGAGGAGTTTATTTAGGTATTCATATTGTCTATATTAGAATCACCATATTAGAACGATTTTGTTTCATGTTGTCCATATTAGAATATCCACATTTCCTTTGTTGTCATCTTCTTGGAAAATATAATGTTCAACCATTGTAGCATCTCCAAAATGATTTGGTGATTCATGTTTAAACACAAAATGACAAACATTAACAAAACCTAGAATTGATCTTCAAAACTTTAAAAATGGAAATAATTACCACAATATCAAAATGGAAGAGTACAATTCTGCAGATACTTCTCAAATAGAGCATCAATATAGATCAAGATAGTCAATATTGCCTCCTGTCTTCACTATTAGCGTTTGGGGCATCTATGAATTCCAAACATACTCCTCCATAGATGCCATACACACTATTGGTGAAGATGGGAGGCAATATTGGTTGTCTTAACCGGTATCAACGCTCTGTATGAGAAGTATCTACAAAATTACACTTTTATGATTTGATATTGTGATAATCGTTTCCTTTTTTAAATTACAGTATTAACCAGTGCACGAGGTAAAGAAAAATTTAATGATATTTTTATTAATGAATAATAACAAAAATATCAATTTAACATTTCTTTTTTGTTACAGTTGATGATCCACCCCTCTTTCGGCAACCTCGACAATGTCATGAGTGCATGTCCATTAGAAACATCATGTACCATATTATGAAAACATATTTTTGATGATAATTTTTTTCGAGATGAAGTATTTTGTGTCTATGATTAATGAATGAATGCTATATGCTAATGAATAATTGTTATATGTCTCTTTATGTACATGACGTTGTTTTATATTATGTAAACATATTTTTTTATGATACAATTTATTGAGATGAAATATTTTGTGGATTTATGAATGAATGAATGAAAATTTGCTATTTGTTTTTTTATTTATCTTAATGTCTTGCTTTCAACTATTTCCTATATAATAGACAGATTGGGTACTGGGGAATTGAGAGTGATGTTTTTGGGGGGGGGGTGGGGTGGTTGAATGGGCCATGAGAGACCACTTCATGTGGTTGCCTTGTTAAGTAGAGAAATACATAGATTTGGACAATCTTGGAGTAAAGCACCTCTATATAGCAACAAAAATGTCAATGTTAACTTTGCTGCTGCTTCATCGAGTGGAGGGAGGTTTGATCCAAGATTAAATTACTCCAACAATTTTTTCTCGAAACCAAGAGAAGCTCATTCAGGTATTCATGCACACAAGTATTTTTAATTATTATTTATTCATGCAATTAAATTTAATATTTGGTCAAATTTAATCTAAGTTTGCCTCACTGGTCTCATGAATATGTGTAGGAAAACTAGTTCCAGTTAAGATGTTGAAGTGGAATAACTATATAAAGCAAATAGCTCAAAATGGTAAGGGTTTATGTGAGAGAAAAAAAATTGTTTGATATTTGTCTTGTATATCTTGGTGGAGTGGGAGTTTCATAAAGTTTTTATAATAAATAACAAACTTTTCCATGAAAAAAATTCATGTATTATTTATCTTTCTTTGACAGCTGTGTTTTTATTTGATTGAAATACCATAGACTTCCATTTTTCATGTAGGGTAGTAGGAGAAACTCTTACAATATTAATTGGGCATACGAACTAGTATGCTTTTTCTTCTATTTTATTAATTATATATCACATCTAACTTCTCCTCCTCCATTTGTTTTATAGGTACCTTCATTCAAATAGCTGGAATTGAAAGATTAACTACGGTTGGAGTCATATGTGTGAAAAAAATCATCGAAGTACTTCTCAACTTTAGCCCACCAAGTGCTTGGCTACTAGGTGTATGATTTAGTTTTGCATTGCATTTGATTTCAAGCAATTTTTTATTTCTAGATTGTAAATCTTCCAAGATCTTAGATGTTGAGAAAAACTAGGGTAAACAAAATTAGGGTTTCTTTTATAATGTTTTCTCTTGTTATATTGAAAATTCTTGTGATATAATGTTAGTTCATCATCATCATTATTTTGTGTTCATCATCAAGACAATGCCAATAAAGAAGATCACAATGCAAACAAGAACACCAAAAATAGGCTCCAAGCCAGGGAAAAACCCCTCCAAAGGGGAAAAACCCAAAATATTCTCTTCTTATAGAAATTTTAGGAAGAATTCCAAGACCTTTGACAAAGACAACTCACCAGGTGATAGGCCATCCACACAAACAAAAATGATTCTCTCTATAAATCAGTCCACTACTCTTCCCTAGCTTGAAATCTGAATAGAGATAACTTTCTTCCCATATGTGCGAGCTTTCCAAACAAAGAATTGATGCACAAGACAAAAAAATATACCTTCTTTCTTTCCTCACTAACCTTCACCTCTTTCTCGCTATGAATTTTCCTCAGACTTATTTAAGAGACCAAATTACTTGTGTGACTCAAATGAGATCCAAACCTATCCTTTGTCGAGAAATAGAGGGCATTATGTGAGTTAGATTCTTCAATTTGATTTCTCTTATCTTGACATTTACTTGTGAAATTATATGATGATCATGTTAGTGTTCCTTTCATCAAATAAATGCCAACATGAAGATCACAAAGACAAGAACACAAGATGTAAGCCAGGGAAAAACCCCTATGAAGGAGAAAACCTAGTCAACTCTTTCTTTAGTCGATTAAATCAGGTTGAGACACACTAAGACCCTTTGACTAAAGAAATAGACTTACTCCAACTATCAGACCAGTTCCTCCTGCAATTGTATCTACAATCATATTTATTTGTTCCTTCTATTTCAACTTCAAAATTCTGACCCTCTTTCTGCAATAGTCTCGACCCTCCTACTTTAGAAATCTCAACCTTCCTACTTCAGAAATCTTAGCCTCCCTTCTGCAATACTCACAACCCTTTCTATAATCATCTCTGCAATAAGGAACTTCTACCTCTGATCCAGGTGAATATTGGTGGCCACCCACCTATTCAACCTAGACCCCCTAGCCAATTTCATCTATTTCCTTGTTCATTTCAACATTTACTATTTTTAGCAGTTTTTTGGGTCGTGAACTTCCGATGCAGTTTTGACCCCCCAAACAACATTTTTTTTGGGTCTGTGGCAAGCCCATTGCCATTTGCAAGGGATTGTAGCAAAACCTGTAGTATTTATAGCGACCTTTCCAACAAGGTATCGTACACGCCAAATGAAGATAATATATCAAAGTTACGACCCTGAGAAGTTGGCTGCCCAACTAACCCCAACGTGGCAGACAAACTCTTGGTGTTACATCTCCCGGGGTTAGGGTTTTGGTTGTTTAGGGTTTTCTTATATTTTACAATAATAAATAGGACCTTGAGCCTCATTGTAACACAGTTCAAAGGTATGTAGCCACCACATATCTTCTCAAATATAAGCTACCATCGCGTAATTTATCTCGTTTCCATTCTGTTTGTAAGCATAGTTCAATATTTTTCTATTAATGCAATGAAGTGTTTTTCTGCTACATCTCTGTGTTTATGATTATATATGTAAGTTGTTTTGTTCCTGTTTAAGTTTGGATCACTGGTATCAGAGCGGTTTCCTCTTTCTTTCTTTTTTCTTTGCATGTCCCCATCAAGGTCAGGGTATAAGGAGGCAGGGCTTGATCTGGTTGAACCATTGCAATATCAGCCTTGCAAAACCCGACGACCTCCCATGGTGGAAGAAAATAAAGATAAGGGGGTATGAGATCCTTTTAAAATGTTGCTCGAGGAAGCCCTTGAGTGCTAGAGGGACGTGATGATGGATAAATTTTCCCAGATCCTTCGACGACTATCCACAGGCGATGCATCTTCATCTAGCAGCCACTCTCGAGGTGCCACTCCTTTTAAGGTACACGTTAACTTTGATATTCCCATATTCGAAGGCCTGATAGATGCAGAAGCCATAGATAAATGGTTAAATCTATTGGAAGGATATTTTGTCAGTTCATGACTTTTCCAATTGGGAAAATATACCTTTTTTCACTTCTTAAAACCACCCCACACGTTAAGGATTGGTGGGAAACCTACTATGAACAAAAGGACGAGAGTGAACCCTCGCTGTTTTCAGTTGCACCCACTTGGAGTTCTTTTCGAGACGTCATTAAGGAACAATATTACCTTGTTAGGAGCTATGAGGACAAATACATAAAGTGGACCACACTGTGGCAGGTAAGGGACCAAGATGTGCCAGAGTTCACTAATACTTTCCATACCCTTTGCACAAAGCTAGGTATCAAAGATACTGAGAAAAACTTGGTGCTCAAGTACTGCGACTGTCTAGAGAAGTACATCCAGGAAGAGATAGAGTTCCTGGACATTTCCTCGCTCAGCACAAGCAGAAATTTAAATAGAAGAAGCGAGACTTTGGATCCACAAATCCAAAGCAAGGAAAAGGTGCCCCCAAACCATAAGACAAAGGACCAAGCCAAGGCGATGCTAACCAGGACAGCCCGCTGAAGCCACAAGAAAATAAAAACACTCCGAAGATGAAGAAGGACAAGGGAAAATGGTGTGAGTTCCATAAGAGCTCCACTCACAATACAAGTGAGTGTCGGGCCAAGCAGTCACCGATGGCCGAGATTAAGGCTTCCAAATCAGACGCAGGTTCCAACTCTGAATCAGAACCCGATAAGGGAATTGGCAAAGGGAAGAAGATCATTGATGCAGAGCCTAGTGCCACTATGGCCACCACCAAAATCTAGAATATTGAGCCTAAAGATATAGAGGAGGGGGAACACCTATTCCACTCATAGATGTGGGTGAAGGGTTCTCCGCTGCAGTTCATTGTCGACAACAGGAGCTGTTAGTGTCGGTATCTTCATCCCTCCATCAGTGATCAAAATTATCTTGTTGCATGCATTCTTAGGTGTCTCATATGATCAACTGCATTCCATTAGGGTCATGGATCAATTTTCCCTCATGATCTTTACCTGCTAGCCTATTTTCATAAATTCAGGTCATTTACAGTCATTTTCTGTTTTTACACTTGCAAAAGTCATTTTTTTTAGGGTTATAGGTCTCATTAGGTCTAGGGTTTGTCCTCATAGTCTTGTAAAAGCCCAATAATGGTCAACAGGCACATGAGGAGGTCTAATAAGGTCTCAGCATAAAAAATTTCAATAATGACATTCTCAGTAATTGATTTTTCCTCAAAACCCTGTTTTGAGGAAAAACAAAGTTTTTATGTTTTATGTATAAAATTTCATGTAATTTTATTTTCCTATATGTAATAAGTCCAGAAATGTAGTTCTGGTCACCTTGCCAAGCTCCTGTACTCCACCTCTCGCAAAAGAGTCAAAATATTCAAAGCATTAGTCCATCAAAGTCAAAAAGAGAGCCAAACTGCAAAACAGAGTTTTAAAGACCAAAGTGAAAAAGCAAACATTAGAAAGTGGGTTTTCTAAATGCAAAAATTAAAGGGAAAAGGGTATATAAAGTGTTTTTCATGTTGAAGAACTTCATTTGTGCCAAAAGAGAGAGTGAACAAGTGAAATTGCGTTTTTGAGGCGAAGGAGAGAAAAGTTGCAGCAAAACCTAGCAGTTTCTCTAGGCGCAATGCACCTGGGTAGAGGCGCGACGCACCTGATCGGCGCGGTGCACAGAGCGTAGAAAATACAAAGGGAATTGCACAGGCATGACACACTAGTCCTCCAAACATAATTTCACTCAAACGATCTTGCCAAGCTTCACAACCTTGCAAACTTCATTCCACAAGTAAGTGAAACATTCCACTTTGCTATTGTAAGGGTTTTAGTCTTCATTGATGGTGTGTAAAGAGGTGGAAAGACAAACCATAACTACTGCATAGTTGCACTACAAAAAACTATCTAGGGTTTGTAGAATTTTCATTCTTGCTGTTATTCCCCTGCATCTTTTTCTTTCCCCTTGACTACATTTCCTTCATTTCATTTCCCTTCCCTCTCACGTTCACACTCATCCTACCATCCTACCCCCCTTATCCCCAAAACCCTAAAGCCCTAAAAAATTTCCACCATTCCTCAAACCATATCACACCCTAAAACCCTACATCCAACATCAAACCCCTCATTCATCAGTCCCACTCATTAGTTTTATTCATCAAACAACATTCATCTATTTTGATATAAAATCTCTTCATACTCATCATTGAAACATCCAAATAGTGGCAAATATGGAAACAGATTCAGCTTATGAAAGGGATGAGGAAACAATGAGTGATTCCGCCCAAGAAATTCATGCATCGAGAAGACCCCATAAAGGAGGAAAACACATCTAGGAGGAACCCACTACACTCACAGAGCTATTGGCTTGTCCTCTTGTAGTAGCATGTTTCAAACATCAGTATTGCTATCAGTTTTGTGAGATGGTGGAAAGAGTGAAATACCACCATGAGCTTGCTAGATTTTTTGTTCTCCATCTTCACAATGGCCAGGTCAATTTAGCAGGTGTTACCTTCACTTTGACACCTAAAACTATAGCTGAAGCAATAGGTATTCCGAATGTGGGAGAACAGTGGAACAAAGGACAACTTGTGGACAAAGAACATTATGAGCCTTATATCAAGGCTGGCTATCAGAAGTAGATCAGTAGGGTTTTTCCTTTCAGATACCTACAAGACACTTATGCTCCACTCATGAAGCTCATTATCAAATACTTCAACTGCGAAGGGATATTTTCTCGCTTGTACACCTACCATATTAGATTATTGATGCATTTCACTAGAGTGAGGATGATGAACCTCCCCTATTTCATATGCAGAAATATTGAGAAAATGACCACATTAATGAAAAGAAAACATCCTCATCAACAATAAAACAACATTTATCACTTTGCATTGATCAAGATTGTGGTTTTGCATCAACTGAGTTTGCTGAATGTTTCATGGGATGATTTCATTGCACATGAGGTTTTCAAAAGCCCTCAAGTGACCCCATCAGTTTTTCAAGAGGAAGGAGGGCCTTCAAATTAACAAGAGGTGCATGAGACTCAAACCACCAGTGTGCCAGTATTCATCACTTATGAAAAGGGGACAAGGAGGCTATTTGCATCTGCAAAACGAGTACTATCTCCACCTGGGGTGGAAGGGGTCTCGTTTCCTTCATTAGATAATAGGAAAATGCAATCTTCACCCGGGGTGAAAAGGACTTTGTCTTCTTCTTCAGCAAAGTAGGTACAAGACAAAGGGAACAACTAGTGCATGAGGAAGGGCCTTCTGAAGGTCAGGAGAGAGATTTCATTTTGATTGAGGATGATGATGTGGATTTGGGCCCCCAAAGCTCAAGACTGAAAGAGATCATTAAAGAGAAATAATCTGACATTCATGCCTTAGCTCTTAACCTTGAAAGGGCTAAGTGGATCATCAATTACCTTGAGCAAAGGAACAAGTAGTTGGAGGATAAGCAGACGATCATGGAGCTGCAAACTATAAGGGAAAACCGGCAAGCAGCAAAGAGGAGGAAAGTCAAATTGACACCAGTTGAGAAAGAGATTGATTATGACCGGAAATCTTGGCTAGAGAGGACCAATATGCAGTTGGAAAAGCTGCTTGAGAAAGCAAATAAGGAGAAAAAGATGTTGAGGCACATGGCTTTTCATTATTTGGCAAGAAACAAGATTTACAAAGCGAGAATACGGAGCTTAAAAGTCAAGTTGAGGAAAAATTTGAGGAAGAAAGACCAAGATAGACTCAAAATATTGGCTGAAGCTTCCTTGGCCCAACATAGTACTTAATGCAGGTCACTCAGTCCAAATTTCAAGAAATTTGGCACAATTTTTGACAATTTTGAAATTTTGAAGGAAAAAACAGGTTGTTCTGCTTGGTGTGTAGTGCCACCCAGCGCTCGCTTTTTCTAGGGACCTCCTCCGGAGGAAAACTCTACATTTTTGGACTCCTTGTGAAAAATTATGAGAACCCAGAAATTACTAGAAATTTTTGTCAAGTTTTGGGCCTCCAAAAGGGTCAAAAACACCTCAAAATGCCCTCTCTGCCCCTTTTTGGCCACGAAGGAAGCAGTGTTGGGAGAACTGACTTTTGGAGGGCTAAATGGACACCAAACTCATAAATTATACTTGTTCTAGAAATTAGATAGATAGGCCTTTCAAACAAGCCCACTTGAAGCAAATTTGGTGCACGGGAAGGCTTCCAAAATCAGCTGGGAAAAAGCACTATGCATAGGAAAAGTGGCACTACGCACAGGATGGAAAAGTGCTATTTTTGCCAAAAAACTCTATTTTTTGCCTAGTTTTTTCTCAGTTTGACGTTTTTATCTCTCATGGTCAAACTCATGATGTAAATTGATGGACTTTGATGTAAATATGATAAAAATTCACTCATGGAGGTAGATACATCATGTATAGGTGGTTTTGAATTGAATGAATAAGTTTCCTAGGTTTTAGAGGCAAGCTGTTCCACTGCCTATTTTTTAGTTCTTAGTTTAGATCTTGTTGAAACAGTTCCTAAACTCATGAATTCAACCCCCAAAGGCTATCATAGGTTGTTTTTTTCCTATATCTAGTACTTTTTTAGTCATTTGTAAAGGTTGGACTCTTGTGAAAGCTTTGAGCATCATTGTACATTCATCTCTGCAGTTTTTCAAGGAAATAGACCAGGGTTTGCAGCATTTTGTGGGATTCTTGTGGCAAGGTGATTTAGTACTGTTTCTCCTTTTGTAATTCAAGTTATCATATGTTTATGTGTGCCATTATCTCTTTCTTTTTCAACTTAACTAAATGAATCAAGTATAAAGGTGGAAATCATTGATTTGCAGTGCTCTACCTTAGGATTTGTTTAGCTTTTCATATTTTATACTGTCTGAAGAGGATCCCTGATACTTTCATGCCCTCTCCAACTCCTCACCAGTCTTAAGACTCCCCATTTCACTTATTTCAAATTACTAAAGCATTTGCCTACCTTGCCTCACAGAAATCTCTGCAAGACTGAGTTTATTCCCCGGACCCAAAATTGCCTTTCACTTTTGATCTAGAAAACCAACATAAAAATCAATCAAACTCCTCTGAGCATATACCTAGCCTAAAATTAGTCTTTACATCAGTCATATCAAGCCTCGTTTGCTATATTTTCTTGAGATTGATAAGGAGAGAGTCCTCTCCCGACCTGGTAGGGCTAGCTACTAGGTTAAGTGTGGTTTGATGTTACCCTAGACCTGCCTTTCTCTGCCCGAGGTAGATTTAGGCCCTAACAGGAGCCAAAAGAACCTCATTTCAGTAGATTTCATGAAGAGGATGGCCCTAAAGACTATAGCACATCCACAATAGTACACCATTAGATGGCTTCACCAAGGATGAGATCTTCGTGTCAGCCAGCAGTGCCGCCTTCCATACAACATCAAGCCCTTAACGGATGAGGTACTGTGTGACGTTGCTCCTCTTGAAGTTTGTGATGTATTGTTAGGACAACCATACTTGTGGAAGCGAAATGCTGTATATTAGTTTAGACCTCACTTTTTGGTCATTACTTTGGCTAATAAGTTGTATAGGATACCAGAGGTAGCCCTGCCTACAACCATCTCTTTGATCATTGCAAAGCAATGTAGTAAGATCATTTCCCAGACCAGGAAATTTGTTTTCCTTATGATTCGTCCCTAGGGAAAGAAGAAGGTTGTGGCCACGGCTTCCAAGCAGGGCTCCTCTTCACATCAACAATAGATGGGCAAGGTCGTGGAGGAGTACAAGTATATTTCTGCCTCACCCAAAGGGGTATCTCTGCACTATTAGGTAAAGCACTCCGTCGATTTGAACCTGGGCATGCCACTACCCAATGGATCAATATATCGACGCTTTGTTCTGGAGAATGATGAGATCAAGAGGCAGATTCAAGAACTATAGAAAAAGGGCACAGTAGACCAAACTTATCCCCTTGTGGGACCCCAATTGTATTGATATAGAAGAAGGATGGGACCAGGAGGTTCTGTATTGAATATCGGGCGCTGAACAAGATCACTGTCCAAAATAGGTACCCAATCCCGTGGATTGATGACCTTTTGGACTAGCTCAAGGGGGCCAAATATTTAAAAAATATTGACTTGAAGTCAAGTTACCACTAGGTGCCTATTGAACCCTATGATGTGTGGAAGTCTGCCTTCAAATCCAAGGAGGGCCTTTCTGAATGGTTGATCATGCTGTTCAGATTGACGAACGCCCTTGCAACCTTCATGAGATTGATGTAAGATATCTTGTGACCCTTCACCAATGCATTCATGGTGTTTTATTTAGATGACATCTTGATCTTCAGTCAGAGTTGGGAAGAGCACCTACACCATATTGGACAGGTCCTTCAAACCTTGTGCCAACATAAGCTATGTGCTAACTTGGAGAAATGCACCTTTGGCCTGACCCAGGTTCAATATCTGGGGTACATCATTCGTGAGAAAGGTGTACATGTGGATCCATCCAAGATATATGTCATTCGAGATTGGTCAACCCCCACCACTCTAACAGAGCTCCACAGCTTTTTGGGTCTTGCCAATTTCTATCATAGGTTCGGGTTAGGGTTCTCTCATATCACTTGGCCTTTAAGTCAAGTCACCAAGGGTGGAGTGAAAGAAAAGTTTTTTTGGTTGGAAAAACAACAACAAGCATTCTTAGAGTTGAAGAATCACCTTTGTTTTGCACCAGTGATCACATTACCAGACCTGCAACAACCACTTGAGATTGAGACAGGTGCTTCCGAGAATGCTATTAGTGCGGTTCTTACTCAGCATGGGCATCCAGTGGCTTACCATAGAGAGAGAATTTCAGATGCAGTCAGAAAGTACCCCACTTATGAAAAATAAATGTATTCCATTATGTAGGCCTACAGTCAATGGAATAATTACATTATGGGGAAGAAAATGGTCATCCACACAGCAGTTCATACAGACATAAGGGAAGTTGCAGAAAGATTGTGATTAGAAATGGTCCACCTATTTGCAACAGTTCCATTTGAACATTAAGTATAAGAAGGGAAGCACTAATAATGTTGCCGATTGCCTTAGCCGACCACCAGTCATGGCACTGTTCACTGTGATCGACTCCTGTGGGCACGAGACATCAGGGTGGCCACATCTTTACAAGAGCGATCCCTAATTCGGTAACATATACCAGACACTCCTGGAAAGGAAGCAAGTTCCAAATTTTCACCTATAAGAGTCACTGTTATGCCACCTAGGACACATATGTGTTTCTGCAAGTGAGCATGCCTAGATGATTTGGGAGGGACACTACAGTCGGGTCTCTGGATAGTTTGGAGTAGAGAAAATAATGGTGGTCTTGAAAAATTATTTTTATTGGTCAAAACTTCGTTAGGATGTTGGTAAGTACATTAGATCCTGCACTGCTTGCGTCATCACCAAACCAACCATAAAGAAGCAAGGCCTGATACTCCTCTACCTACTCTTAGTCGACCTTGGGAATATGTCTCCATGGATTACATGTCAGGCCTTCCTTCTACTAAGCACGACAATGATTGCATTTTCATGGTCGTCGACAGATTCTCTAAGATGGTCATCATGGCGGCCTGCAAGAAGAGTATCACAACAGAGGCCACTCCTAAGCTCTTCTTTGAGTGAGTATGGGCACACTTTAGGATCCCACAGTCCATTATCTCAGATCAGGACAATAGATTCCCGAGTGAATTTTGGTCAAGTCTCGAGTCTATGCTGAATACGAAAATTACTAAGTCAATGGCTTTCCATCCCCAAACTGATGGCCAAATAGAGGTTGTCAACATGATGATCGTACACATTCTGTGCATGTACAACTCGAAGCATCCACGCACGTGGGATGAAAGTCTTCTTTATTTCCAACACAACTACAATAAATCTCTCCACAACTCAACAGGTGACAACCCCCTTCAGGTAGGGCTGGGGTTTCAACCATTATCACCCATTGATGTGGCCATACCATTTGCAGCCCTTTAGGTAGATTCAACTCATATTCAATATGAAGCTGAAAGGGATAACAACTTCATTGAGCACATTCAACGCATCTGCCAATAGGTCCATGACATATTGGACAAAGCCAATGCTAAGTACAAGCAACGCTATGATCAACATTGAGTGTCACACAAGTTCCAGGTGGACGACAAAGTTTGGATACATTTGCAGAAGGAGCACCTTGCTGGACCCCACTGCAAGCTTTGCCTGCTTCTATATGGGCCATACACCATCACCAAGGCCATCGTGATAATGCCTTTGAGATGAAAATCCCACCATTCCTTGGTCTACACCCAGTGTTCAATGTAGATCACCTTTGACCATACTTTCCACCATTATTGGACACATTTGCGTTGCAAAACAACTCACACCAACAGAGATCAACCCAGACTGCATGGAATAGGCCAAAACTGATCATATCATGGACACACAGATCAAGAACACTTGCCAACAGAGGATAAAACTATATCGAGTTTTCAAAGCAGGCCAACTCCGTCATGAAGGCAAGTGGTTCACCATGGACCAGGTTCATTAGAATTTTCCTCACCTCATGGAGGCTCTGCACCCAATGGGGACCATTTCTTCCTAAGGGGGGAGGAATGATCCAAGTGGATATTGGTGGCCACCTACCTATTCCACCTAGAACCCCCAGTCAGTTTCATTTGTTTCCTTATTCATTTAAGTATTTACTATTTTTAGCAGTTTTTTGGGTCCTGAACTTCTAGAGCAGCTTTGAGCCCCTAAACGATGTTTTTTTTTGGGGTTTACAACAGGCCCATAGCCATAGGCAAGGGTCTATAGCGAAACCTATTGTACTCAGAGAGACCTTTCCAACAAGGTATCGTACACACCATTCAAAGATAATATGACCAAGTTATTGCCTCGGGAAGTTGGTTGCCCAACTAACCCCAACAGGGCCCACAAACTCTTGGTGTTACATCTCCTGGGATTAGGGTTTTGTTTATTTAGGGTTTTCTCATGTTAAAATAATAAATAGGCCATTAAGCCTCATTGTAACACAGTTCAGAGGCTTGTAGTTGCCACATCTCTTCTTAGAGATAAGTTAGCGCCGCTCGAGCTCTCTTATTTCCATTCTGTTTGTAAGTATAGTTCAATATTTTTCTATTAATGAAATGAAGTGTTTTTCTACTATATCTATGTGTTTATGATTATATCTATAAGTTGTTGTGTTCCTATTTAAGTTCTGATCAACCTCCCTGTAATTGTTTCAATAATTCACATTTTCAGCGTCCTCTCTATAATAGTCTTCTAAGATTCTCTGCTTCCTCTCCATTTCTCAATGCTGTAATATTTTCTCTTACTTCTTGAATGAATGCTTCATTTCTCTCCTTCAAATGGTGAAATAGTAGGCTATTTATACTTATTGGTCAATGTGAATTTGAGCCGACATGAAAAATTTGACTTGAATCCGACTTGTAGGCTTGTAATGAAGGCCAACTTGATTATCTTTTGTATGGAGGCCAACTTTGAAGGATGAATGTTAATCCTTTTGGGAGAAGGAACTTATTTGGCAAAGGAGATATTTAGACACAAAAAAATTATTCCTTTCTTGACCTTAAGGGGCGCAAGAAGGGTCTCTTACAAAAATGACTTTGACTTTAACTTAACAAAAATTTGGCTTCACAATGCCCAAAAAATGTATTTTAAGGAAAGCTTTAAGTAATTAGATTTCAAAGGCTTTCTCCTTGTTCATTCCATGTTGTCTTTTCTATAATGGCTATGCAGTCAAAAGAACATTTCTTGTTAACAAAATATTTCCATGTAAAACAATCCATTTTCGAGAGTCGATGGAAAAAGTTGAAAGCGATGAAAATTATGTTCATTACCCAAGTATTAGCTCCTTGGAAATCTATGGAATGTGATTTAATTCAAGTACACCATCCCTTTCAAGATGTTTTATCACATTTCTTACTTATGGAGAGGTTCCAAAAGATTTCTTTATTAAGCTTGTAATCAATGCTAAAGAAAAAAATCAGAATGAACTTAAAGATGAAACAAAAGATTGGAAAGTTTTAAATCAATATAGAGATTTAGATTACGACCACATATGTCTTAGAATGTTATCATGTGAAATTCCTTTGCATGAATGAATGCTTATTGGATTGACTTGGACCACCCTTGGGGTACCATGAATGAAATGTGAAGTAACGATCTCAAAATAGGTATATGGAATAAGCACATGCTCTTTGGGACGATGTTGAGGAAAATCTATGGATATTTATAGACATAGAGCCTATTAGA
This sequence comes from Pinus taeda, assembly GCA_000404065.3. Taxonomy (NCBI): domain Eukaryota; kingdom Viridiplantae; phylum Streptophyta; class Pinopsida; order Pinales; family Pinaceae; genus Pinus; species Pinus taeda. The sequence continues at coordinate 89,988 of APFE030912280.1, read as the reverse complement.
GTTTACACATAATCATGCCATTTGTTATTCCCATGACATCGATATGAAAGAGAGAGGAAAAAAGTATAAGCCCAAAAATCAATCCAAAATAAGGTGTGCTCCAACTTATCCAAAATATGGAAAATCAGTAGTTGGATGAGCCCATGATGGGATACCAACTCATGTTTACCCCATTTTTTCCTTGGAAATCATTTTATTTACAAATTGTAGGAGGAAGTATGGCACATTATTGGTCTCTACAAGTTAGAAGTGTCGTTGGTGTCTAGTTGGTATAGGAGTCTAAATCGATAAACATAAGCTATACTTAGCCTTCCTTCATCGAAGATGTATTTTAAAAATACGATATGCTACCTCATCCTAGATACTCTAACACCCTCCTCCCACATTTACCCAAGTTAACCAGTCCACTGGGGTAAACATGTGATGGAGAGTTACTATGATATGATTCAACTCTCCATTTATATTTAAGGAAGTGGAACCAACATAACAAGACCAAATTGACCTTCGTCAGAAGCTACATGACCTTCAGGAGCCAACCAACGCCTTCAAGTGTCCAACCCCTTAGAGAACTTGTTTTTTCACTTCCTTAAAGCCTCTGTCACTTCCATTACAAAGCATGCATGCAAATAAGACTTTCCGATTGCTCCCACAACAAGGCATCCATGCGACTGTGGCCTTTTTCATTCAGTTCTATTCCAACGACCCCAGATTATGTGCCACTTTTTCAAGGGCAGGACTCAAGCCACTACCCAAAACTTCATGAAACTCCTAGAAATGACAGACACCATCAAAACAAGGGTACTAATGCAAATGATTAAACAATGAATTAATCTGACCCCTACTAGCCATGACAAACATTTCGTCAAACATATCACAAACATGTAATTTACAAGTCACAACAACAGATATGAGCATAAGGGTCTCATACTTATCTAAGAATCTTCAAAGAGGATTGATATATCCTCATAATAACTGCATTTTTATTTATTAAGTCATTCATTCACTGACATTTCATATACTAGCCAAAACATGATGAGAGCCACACATCATAACTGTCATAAAACATACTTATAACCAACAAAAAACCAGAGATATATCAACGAGGAAACAACTGTTAAAGCCTCATAATAGTAAGCACATTTACTCATGAAAATACCAAGTAAAAGGACCTCTTGTTAACATATGAAAATCCAACCAAGTTAGGGACTTCCACGTAACACTCGACCATAGATTCGGCTGAACCAAATCTCTCTTTCATCCAATCACCCTTGCACCATATTCCAAGCACGAATGTGGGATCTCATGAAACAAATCAAACAAAACCAAACCAGGGCTTTTAGAGGCCAAACCACCTCAACCCTCAACTAATGATTCCACCTCACAGTTAGACATCAATAACCATTAGTAGATCAGTCTCTACCCAAGTTGTCCAAGGCTCTAGAGCGTTTGTTCCAACCAAGGCTTCTAGGACTAGTAACTCAACCCATAACTGTCGTTGGGCTCTAGATCATTTGTCCAACCAGGGCTTCTAGTACTAGTAACTCAACCCACCAAGGGATCAAAAGCATTTGTCCAACCAAGGCTTCCAAGACTAGTAACTCAACCCAAGCTGTTACAGGGCTTCCATAGCATTTGTCTGACCAAGTTTCCAAGAACTAGTAACTCAACCCACAACCATAAGGAACATGAGAACCAACCAGAAAATAAGAGGAAATAAACCCACAACACCATGGCTATCCAAGAAATGGAAAGGCTAGGAAAAACTACAATCGATCCAGGCAATCCTCTATGTCAATGATAGATCCTAGCCAAGAAACCACATGTATGTGCCATGCATGCCAAAAATAGCAAGGAAATCATACATGCAACTCGATACCTGCAAGAAAAACCCGTTGTAGTTGCTGATCTTGATGTCCTCTTGCACTTTCGTGCTCTTCTTTTTCCTTATTTCTCCAAATCCAAAGTATGCTACACTCCTCCAAGAGTGCTCCAAGAAACTCTAAGTGTCCAAGAGTATGAGAGAGAGAGAATAGAGAGAGAGCTCCAAGCTAAAACTAATAAAAGTCTGTCAACTGATCCTTAGAAGCATTTTTATTAATGGGGCCTCTAATTTCTTCAATTTTCCATTTTTTTTGTTCATTTTCCTCACATGCAACTTGTGACCTTTCACCTTCCTTTTCTCCTATTTTCCATTATTTTCATAAATAAAATGCTAATAAATGCCTCATGCCTTGCCAAAACCTTTACCATTGACTTTGCCAATTTCCATAGCCATTAATAATGACAAGTGATCCATATCACTTTATTTTTGCCTAACATTAATCTTGGAATATGTCTCCCATGATCTTGGTTATTATTTTTCCTTTATTAACCTTATTACATGGATTTTTTACTAGGGCTGTTACAAACCACCCCCTTGGGGGAACACCTTCATCGGTGTTCAATGACACCTACAACCAACAAGACTACTAAAAAATAAAACATATTGCACATGGAGCTTTATAACTTAACTTGTTGCAGTATTTACAATGATCAACTTGCTGAGAAGAAAACCAACATAACCAACATGAAACCATACTACTTATTAGAAATTTATAACACAACTCATGGTGGTATTTACATCCATATACATATATACACATGTACCAAAACATCACACCAAAACATATGCCAAAAACATTTTCTCAACCAACAAATAAACAAGGATACATATCCTGCATCTAATCAACCATCTCCCACGTAGCTTCATCAGACCAAAAGTACTTCCACTACACTTTAAACTTCTTGATTTATCGGTTCCAGAGCATGAGAATCTTTATCTGCAAAATGCATTGAGGTTCTCATGGAATTTTCCTCCTGGTTCCACTTGTAATAAAAACCAATCAATCACATGATCAACATCTTTAACATACTTCTTAAGCATTGACACTTGGAAAACATCATGAACTTTCACTGTAGGAAGCAGTGCAAGTCAATAGGTTACTGGTCCAATCCTTTCAAGAATCTTGAAAGGTCCACAATATCAAGGTGCTAGATCGACACATGATCCAATCCTCAATGATCTCTTCTTAGGCTTGATGTGTAAGAACACTTGTTCCCCAACCTGAAACTCATTTAACAACTTGTTATGATTTGCATAAATTTTTTGTTTGTCCCGTGATTCCTTCAGATTCTTCTTGATTACCTGCATTTCCTGTTCCATATTTTCCAACATGTCTGATCCTATCAACACCCTGTTATTTGGATCACTCCAATTGATCAGAATATTACAACTCCGCCCATACAGTGACTCAAACATAATAATCCTTAGTGACTCCTGATACCAGTTGTTGTAAGAAAACTCAACCAACAGAAGATACTCCTCCCACCTTCATTGTTGATGCATCACATACATCCTAAACATGTCCTCGAATATCCTATTGACCCTCTCTGTGCGTCCATCTGTTTGTTGATGATAATATATACTAAAGGCCAACCCTATACCCAAACCTGCAAATAACTCTTTCCAAAATCTAGAAGTGAACTTGGTATCTCTGTTTGACACAATATTCTTTAGAACACCATGCAACCTTACTACATCTCTAATGAAAACCTATGCTACATAATTAGATGAATAAGTAGACTTCACTGGAATGAGGTGCACTACCTTTGTCAACCTGTCAACCACAACCATAATAGAATCATGCTATCGAAATGTCCTTGACAAACCTGTAATGAAGTCGATGGAAATGACATCCCATTTCTGCTCTAGAATTAGAATTGACTGTAGTAGACCACGTAGATTCTTACACTCTGCTTTTACCTGTTTATAATCCAAACACTTAGCCACAAACTCTACAACTTCTTTCTTCAAGTTCGTCCAATATTAGAACTTCTTCACTGTTGTGTCTTCTGATATCCTGGGTGACCTGAATATGGATTGACACGAAATTCCCTGAAGATAATCTTCTTGAGCTCATTGTTGTCTGATACATATATCCTGTCCCTAAATCTAACCAAACCATCTTCTGTGAGACAGTAGCCCATATCCTGATCACCTGTACCTCGCTATAAGCTATGCATAAGATACCTATACCTTTCATCCCGCTAACCTGCCTACAAGATCTGATCCTGTACATCTGTCCCATAGGAGCTCATAGTTGCTATATGATTCACATGTATCCTCCTTCTAAGAGCATCCACAACCCTGTTCTCTTTACCTTTAATGTACCTTAACTCAAAGACAAACTCACTAATCGTGGCCAACCATATAGGTTTCCTGACATTCAGATTTAGTTGGTCAAGTAGATACCTCAATCCACTATGATTACTCATCAAGATAAACCACCTTCCAAGAAGATAGTGTCTCTACATCTTCAAAAAATGGATGATCACATCCAACTCAAGATCACGTGTCAGATAATTCTGCCTATACTCATTCAGCTTCATTGATTCATATCATACTACCTGTCCTTCTAGCATAAGGACTCCACCAAGTCCTCTCTTGCAAACATCTATACATACCATGAACCCTTTGTTCGGATATGCAATTTTTAGAACTGGAGCATTTGTCAACAACTGCTTCAACTTCTCAAAGATGGATGCACATTCCTCTATCCATTCAAATTTCTTACCTTTCCTTTGCAATGATGTAATATATAAGAAATCTATGAGAAGTTCATGATGAACCTTCTATAATAACCTGCTAATCTCATGAATGATCTTACCTCATCCATATTTCTAGGAGCTTCCCACTCCATCATAGCCCTTACCTTTTCTGGATCTAGTGCTATGCCTTGGAAACCACATGCCTCAAGTAGTGTACCTATGTCTAAAAGAAACTAGTTTATTGAGATTAGTGTACAACTAAATCTCTCTCATCAATCTCATTACCGGTGCTAAATGTTTGGCATGTTCTTCCTCATTCTTGATACCAATATATCATCAATGAACACAATAAAAAACTTTTCCAGATAAGGATGCAACACACTATTCATCAAGCACATAAAAGTAGCTGGAGCATTAGTCAAACCAAATGGAACTACAACAAACTCCTAATACCCATACCTAGTCCAAAAATTAGTCTTGTAGATGTCCTCTCCTTTAATGCATACATGATGATATCATGATGTCAGATCAATATTCGAGAACATTGTTTCTCCCTTCAAATGATCAAACAAGTCGCCAATCCTCATCAACAAATACCTATTCTTGATGGTCACTTTGTTCAGTTGCTTGTAATTAATGCATAACCGGAGAGTACCATCCTTCTTCTTCACAAACAACACTGGTGCACCCCAAGGCGATACACTTGGCCTAATGTATCCCTTGTCAAGCATTTCCTTCAACTACAAATTCAATTCCACTAACTCTAGTGTGCTCATCCTGTATGGTGCCTTTGATGTTGGTCTTCCCTAATACCAAATCAATAGAAAATCCCACTTCCCCGTGAGGCGAAAACTTTGAAATCTCTTGCGTGAACACATCTTGAAACTACTGGAAAACTGGGTACCTCGTCAAGACATTCGCATCCTCAACTTCCTTACCTTTGACACTGGAAATATGCACTGTGAATAACACACACCCCTTCCTACGTCTACACTTGGCCTGCATAACTGTCACCATTCTAATTGATGTTGCCTTATTTTTACCCTACAAGACTCTTTGTTCCCCATTGTCATCCAGGTCCTCAATAGCCTTGTCATAACAATCCACCTTGGTCCTATAAAGATACAACCAATCCATACCTAACAACAAATTGTATGATCCCAATGGAAGTACATTAAAATGTGCTGAGGTAGGCATATTGTCAGTTCAATTTACTAGGTAAATGAAAACATGTATTTTATATCAATCCAGGCTTGTAAGCTTGCAAACACATTCAAAATAAATGGATCTTGGATTAAATTGGCTTAGGAAGGGGTTGCTTAGATTTTAATGGAAATGCATATTACAAATATAAATTACTGATTGTAAAATCATTAAAATTTTGATCTAAATGTGTAATGATTATATGTGGAGCATAGCCAACAAGGAAGAGGCTCTAATTTAGAGGTCCTGGTTGTCCTTCCTCACCATTCCTATTCCAACAAAACCAATTCCACCATAAAGCATAACAAAATTAAATTTAGAAAGTAGTAAAGATTAAATGCATAAACACAATTTCCAATTCAATTCTTAGCTCACAAGGAAGAGGAATTAACTTAGATTCCTGGGTTGTCCTTCCTTAAACCAATTACTAAAAGGAAATCACTTCAAAAATATAAACGACTATGACATACAATGAATTGACTCAGAAAATATTCACAAGAAATTATAAAGGAAATATTCAACAATATAAGATATTAACAATTATGCACAACAATTACAATGCAATGTACTTAGCTTAGAATGGGGGCCCTCCACTTTTGCTTGGTACACTTGGAAGACTATCAACGACAGTAGATCAACAATCACATCCCACAAAAATCACAACAAGAAATAGAAGGCAAGTTCTTTAGAATATATTCAGGAATAGAGAAGTCACAATAACAATAATAATATGTTTATAGTTGCTTAGTTGTTGTGCTTAAATAGAATGAGAATGTAACTAAGTCAGCTAAAATTATTGTAACAGCCAAAAAGAGTCCTATTCCACTTAATAGGGTCGAACTCATCCCTTTTGCTACACAAAATATGGGAAGATTCCACAAAATCACAAAACTGCCCCTAAATCAGGGGATTTTCTGAGTGACTGGTCAAGTTTGACCAGCTTTGACCGGGCCTGTTTTGACTCATTTGGAGTGTGAAAATAGGAGTATGTCCATCCTTGGTTCCTTTACTTCTCCAATCCACCTTCAGTTTGTGCCGAGGTGTCCTGCACATACGACTTCAATGGAACCATTCCGGGAAATTTTGTTTCTGCCAAAAATATTTTTTAATACCCAAATTTTACTAAAAATTAAAAGACATAATTATTTTACCTTAATGTGCAAAAAGAGGAAAAAATATGACAAATATGATCATGATATGGTGTGAAGGGATGATAGAAAGGTGGAATATGCATGGTGAAAAAGGTCAAAATTGAGGGCTAACACATACCATTCAACTCAAATGCACAAGCTCTTACCAAGTGATGAACTCTCTTCTTACTACTTGTAGCCAATTTCACTAACCAAAAATATGCATGCAATTCTTTATTCAAACCACACTTATCCACCAAGCCAGGATTAACATAATTATAATTAGATATAGGGTCAATCAAAATAGACAAATTTAACACAAAGCTTACCATCCATCTCGATAATAAACGCCTGACGACTTGCCTGCCTGTTATCCAGTGTTGCATAAATATGAGGAATACTTTATTCAACATCCTGCACTGTCTGTGCCTCCTGAGCGCTATTGATTTGCAGTATACCACCCTAATTCTGTGAACAATCTCTCCTACGATGCTCTCCACCACAAGTCCAACACTGTAAAGGTTTCCTATCATCACCCTTTTTATGCTCCTCAGACCAAAATCCTTGCCTTCTGTTAGATGCATTGAAAATCTTAGGTGGTGATGCATTCTCTTTGTTACCTATGTCCTGAGGTCGTGTTCACTTCTTAGTCTTAAATTTGCGCTTTGATTTCTCATAACAATGCTTTCGCTTCCATATGGCTTCCCCCAGTGATCTATGCTCAACTAACTCAATCCTGTCCTTGAATGCTATCGACAATCCATTGATGAATCTATAAATCTTGGCCTTCTCCTCCCTGAGGTAAGACACATATCTCAGTAAATCCAAAAATATGCTATTGTACTCCTCATCGGTCATAGATCCCATCTTTAACTCATAGAATTCCTTTGCCCTATTGTCGTAGTATCTCTCCAATAGACACTTCTTCCTGAATAGCCTCTCGAACTCACTCCAAGTCAACTCCTCTTCATGAATACCTCTAACATTCTTTACATCTTCCCACTAGATATCTACTTTACCTTTAATACTGAATGTAGCTATTCTGGTCTTCATGTTCGTTGGGTAATTGTGTGACTTGAAGAACTTATTCATTACAAGCAACCATGCTTCGACATCCCATGGCTTCTTCATTTCTCCATTAAATGTAGGTGGATTTGCTTTCTTGAACTCATATGGAAAATATTCCTTGACACTCCTCCGGTAAGGATGAAAATGATGATGACCGTGATACTTGTCTGAACCAGAACTAGAGTAAAGCCCATGTCCACTACCTCACCTATCCGGTGAATCCAAGTATCTTCCATCTCTGACCATGTCATCTTTATCCAACCCATGCCCACTATGTGACTTGCGACCATATGCTCCATTAGTCCTATCCTCCCATCCATGACTGATTTTGAGTGGTCCTTGTCTCTGCACGTCTGACAAGCTATGAATAATAAGCACATTGACCTCTTCTTGTTTCTCTTATACCCTAGAAAGTCTCTCTTGTGATTGAATGATTCAGTCATTATCTTCGTTGATTTTTTTTTTTTTTTTTTTTTTTCCTTCAAACTTCTTAGTGTCTGCTGTGTGAGGGGAGTAATCATCACCATGTTTCTCATCTAATCTATAGGGATAATCTCGTGAAATGTAGTCTACCATCTTGCTAGTCATATTTGTTCTTCTCTTCCTGCAAGGTATATCGAGTCAGCTAACCCAAATCATAAACAAACCAACGTACCTCAGTTTAGTTCAGGGAGGATGTTTTATCTGCAAGATCAACTAGATTAGAAAAATACATGTATAATAAAAATCATCACAGTATATAGAAATAATATTAATCACCAATCTAGTTACCGTGCATAATGCCACAATTATAACACTAACTAGGTACTATGCATAAAAATACATACAAAATCAACATACGTTCATGACGACACATCTTAACGACAAGATCATCATCATCTACATGACATCACAACGACAACCATGACCACCGCCATGCATACACAACAAGCACATAGACCATAAGCACAAGGACATGTATGCAACCAACATGTACATATAACAACGCATTAATCCAAGGAGAACAAAATCCAGACATCACCCAAGGAGAATAGAAATTGGCTTTGATACCACTTTGTAACACCTTCCTCCCACATTTGCCCAAGCTAACCAGTCCACTGGGTAAACATGTGACCAAGAGTTTCTATTATATGATTCAAATCCACATGTACAATTAAGGAAGTGGAACCAACATAACAATACCAAACTAACCTTCGTCAAAAGATAGAGGTCCTTTAGGAGCCAACTAACCCCGTCAGGTGTCTAACTCGTGAGAGAACTTGCTTTTTCATTTCCCTAGAGCTGTAGTCACTCCCATGACAAGGAATGCATGCATTTAGGGCCTTCTAGTTGCTCCAACAGTAAGGAATCCATGCGACTGTGGCCTTTTTAAGATAGTTATGTGCCTTCGACCCTATAATCTGTGCCACTATTTCAGAGCCAAGACTCAGGCCACTGCGTAGAACTTCATGAAACTTATAGAAATTAAAAACAACATCAAAATAAGGGTACTAATCTAAACACTTGAAGAAGGACTTGATTTGACCCCTATTAGTCATGATATGCATTTCTCAAACATATCACAAACATGTAATCTAGAGGCCACAACAACATATTTGAGCATAGGGTTCTCATACTTATCTGAGAATCGTCAAAGAGGACTAATATCTTCTCACAATAGTTGCATTGTTATCTATTAATTCATTCATTCTCTAACATTTCATATACTAGTCAAAATATGATGAGAGCCACACATCATAATTGTCATAAAACATATTTATAACCAACAAAAACCGAAGATATATTAATGTGGAAACAACCATTAAAGCCACATAATATCAAGCACATTTACTCATGAAAATATCGAGGAAAATGAGCTCTTATTAACATATCAAATCTCGCCAAGTCACAAACTTCCATGTACCACCTGACCATAGATTGGGCTGAACCAAATCTTTGTTTTAGCCAATCACCCCCAAGCCATATTCCAAGCATGAATGTGGGATCTCATGAAACAAATCAAACAAAACCAAACTAGGTATTCTAGAGGTCAAATCACCTCAACCCTCAACCAGTGATTCCACCCCACGGTCGAACATCACTAACCATCACAAGATCGGTGTCCACCCAAGCTGTCCAGGGCTCTATAGTGTTTGTTCCAACCAAGGCTTTCAGGACTTGTAACTCAACCCACAACTGCTGCCGTGCTCCAGAGTGTTTGGCCAACCAGGGCTTCTAGGAATATTAACTCAACCCACCAAAGGAAAGGAAATCATACATGCAACTCAATACCTTTAAAGCAAAACCCGTTGTAGTTGTTGATCCCAATATTCTCTTACACTTTCCTGCTCTTCCTTTTCCTTCTTACTCCAAATCCAAAGTACACCACACTCCTCCAAGAGTGCTCCAAGAAACTCTAAGTGTCCAAGAGTATTCAAGAGAGAAAGAATAGAGAGAGAGCTCCAAGCTAAAACTCACAAAAGTTTGTCAATTGATCCTTAGAAGCCTTTTTATTAATGAGGCCTCTAATTTCTTCAATTTTCCATTATTATTTTTTCATTTTTCTCCTCACATGCAACTTGTGACCTTTCACCTTCCTTTTCTCTTATTTTCCATTTTTTCATAAATAAAATTCCAATAAATGCCTCATACCTTTCCAAAACCTTTGCCATTTCCTTTTCCAATTTCCATAGCCATTAATTAATCACAAGTGATCCCCTTCACTTTGTTTTTGCCCAAAATTCAACTTGGAATATGTGTCCCATAACCTTGGTTATTATTTTTCCTTTTTAACTTTATTACATGGATTTTTGACCAGGGATGTTACAGATACCTTAATAATAATGCCTTTAGTCACAAAAATTTCAAGCCCCTTAACAAGAGTCAAATATCTATTTTTTTCCATTTTTTTGAAAATTCATGGAAAATTCCCGAGCTACATCATCATTATATCCTCTTGATTCGTTACAATAATACATCCATAGGTATCTCTAAAAAATATCCACCACCTTGGGGTTTTGGCAGATCCTGGAGGGATCAATGCATTCCCTATGATTAAAGGTCTCCCCCATTTCAAAATCGCGTGTTATATAATTCCACAAGAAGGTTGCAATGTTGAGGGATCTTATAGATGATCAACTTAAAACATTGAGATGGCCCATTAATTCTAGTAAAATATCACCTTACAACTTTTCTATTGCATCTCAAATGAGCTTATTTTTTTCTATAAGTCGAGGGAAGAGGAGAACTAAGAGACCATAGGAGAGTATACTCTATGATCAAGGTATAATATCTTTATGTACCATTGTTATTATATGAATGGATTTTTTTTTTTCCTTTTCCATTTCATATTTGTATATGTGATATTATGGTCTACTTGTTGTAATAGTTCATAGTGAAATCTAACTTCCCTTCTATGGAGGTAAAATTTATCCTTATTTGTTTGTGCATGTGTGTAGGGGTTCAAATCAAGGATTTGGAGTGAGATCTATGGGCTGCAGTAGGGCTTCCAGCTGTTATGAGGGGTTTTCAGTTTACGCTAGCCTATGAAGTTTATAAGGTGTCATAATTTACATACTTTCCTCCATTAATTGCATTACTTGTTCTTACATTGTGAATAGGAAATTAGTTTTTTATCTTTCACCCATCGCCTAGAAGATCCAAAGGTAGGATCAATTTGGCAATAAATCCTTTGATTTTGTGTGAATTCAAAGCAAAATCGTCCACTTCACGAAAATATAAAATCGAATCCCTTAAATATCTCTAACTATCCCTAAACTAATAAAGTCCTCCAACTATACGTTTTCTTATTACATTGGTTACTTTACATGATATATGAAAGAAACAATCTCATTTCTTTGTAAATCAATCTAGAAAACTCTAGGTCTTATCACACAAGGAAAGAAAGTCCTATTACACAAGGAAAGAAAATGTAAATGATTCTCATGCATCACCTCTTAACAACACATTAATTTATGAACTTAGTTGTATAGATTCATCGAAAATTCAATACATCATTTCCTTATAGTGAGGGAACCAAATCCCAAATTTTATAATCCATCAAATATTTGTACTAGTGCATGTTCATCCAAGCCCTCATTTCAAGAGCACCCAACTTTACCATTGTGGAGTCAACAAAGCCTTAGGTTGATGCAAATTCTTGAAACCTCCTCAAGCATGCATAACCTCTCACATCGCTAGACATAATCCAAATATAGTATTCTTCCTTTTTGTAACCTTTGTAAGTCCTTTATTGTATTACTGAATAAATCCATTTTTTTTAATATGGGGTTTCCCTTTTAAGACATGATCTAGATACTTGATCCATGTATCATGTACAAAACAAATGTATTTGGGAATTTAAATATCTGAAATTTCTTGTATCTAAAACTATTGATGAAGATTATATCTAGATGATGGAAGTATAATAAGTTTGGATCTCATGTCACTTGAACATCTATGCTTATTTCTTTACAGTTGGATTATTGAATGGGATGTGGGGACCACATTTCAGACCTTTTAAGTGTTTAGCTGTGGATAGAATCACGAAGTGGAACGTTCGATGTGGAAATTTGGATCATTTGGGTTTCCACTTTGAGTTACTTTTTTTATGAAGTCCAGATCTATTTCTCATCCTATGTTACTCCTTTTATGTGGAAGTCTAAAAGGAACCTTAAATTGGGTAATTAGATAATCTACAAAAGATTGTCTCTCTCCTTGGTCAAAATAATGGATACTAGATCAAACTTTTACATAATGGCTTATAACCAAAACCTTGAGGTTGCAACTTTATTATTGAAATATGTGAATAAATATAAATTTGGATGATTTTCAAAATTCTGGATGTCCCACTTGACTCTACTCTTCTACAAAATTACTAATTTTTAGAAACTCATAAATTTCTTGGCAATCTAGATAGTTAACCTTTCCTTGTAGGTGGTGTATGAAAAAAAAGCTCTATTTGGGGTATGCTCTTCACTGTATTCCTTATCCTTAAGGTCTTCAGTCATTATTTTCTTCCCTTTTTGATTAAGTTTAAGGGATTTAGGTTGTTTAGCCTTTCCTTTTCTCAACATTATTCCTTTAGCAAGTCAAATTCAAAAGAAAATTATATAGAAATCTTATCCCAATTTAAATAATTTTAGTTAACAGTGAAAAAAAATCAAGATAATATTTTTACCAAAGAAAAGTATAACCATGAAATTACTTCTTAGAACCAATGTTTTTTTTTTCTCGGTAAAAAACTAAGTCTATTAAGAGAAAGTATAATACAGCAAGAAGTTACAACCAAGAGGTGCAAGAGCATAGGCAGTCGGAAAGGATAGGTTTTCCACCTCGGCTCCTAGAGGAAGAGAGAAGCGAGTAGAGCTGAGCAGGAAGAAACATGAAGAACATGGGAGAAAAATCAAAGCATAGGATTCTACCCAACATGGGAAGAGTCAACTATGCGACATTTTTTCCCTTTCTTTTTACCAACTTTGACCCAGTCAGGAGGGCCCTGCTGAACTGGCAAGATTTGCAAACTGGGCTGGGCTGACTAAGAGGTTTCCTTGTCTGAATCCGAGGTAGAGGATTCATGAATTCTTTTCTGAGAGATTGGCTGGACAGATAAATTTTCAGGCTCAGCCGAGGGCAGATCCTGTGCCATCTTTGCAGCCACTCCTTCCTCACACTCCTCCTCTTCATCAGAGCTGAAATCAAAATCGTCCATGGGGGGAGGGTCCTGAGGCTTCTAGCTTTTGGATTTCTGCTTAGGATTGGCTTTCTTATTTTGGGCAGGCAACAAGGGACAAGAGCTCTGAAGGTGTCCTGTGTGATGGTAGTTGCGGCAACGGAAGGCTGTGTTCTTGTAATCCAAGTCCTGAGTCCAATGAAAGTCTCCAATTTTGAGATTGATCTTGTCAGGGAGACCTTGCTCATGTCTATTTCTGCACAGATTCTGGCAAAGGTGTATAGGCCCTTTTCCCCTCTAGAAATGTCTGTGTCTAGAAAGCGGCCTAGAGAGTTGCTGATCCCTTGGAATACAACAAAGTGCCATAGATGCGCCGGGAGATTAGGAAGTCTGACCCAAATTGGGAGCTTGGTGATGATTGCTGTAGATGGATCGAAGTCTGGGAACCAGGGGGTGAGGAATAGACTTGCTGAGCCCCAAAACCATGGCCCTGCTTTTAAAGCTTTTTGGTAGTCCTCTTCAAAAGCAAACACTGTAATGAAAAAGCCCTTTGAGCAAAACAGAACGTGACAATTGTTGGTCCAGTTAGAGTGAATCCACTGGTAGAGGTCTAATGTGCATGGCCATATCCCATTGAACATGCAAATAATGCCATGCTCTGCATACTTTTGGGTTTGCTCATCCAACGTTGGATGCACTATTTCAATGGAGGGGGTTTCCTCTAGTTTGTCCACCAGAAAAGGTTTGGGAGCCTGAACTGGTGGAACTAATTTCTCTTGCTTCTGTGCATGGACAACATCTTTGTATGAAAATGCCTTGGCTGAGGATGACTATCCTACAGCTCCCCCTCTCAAACGAAGGGCAAAAATAATGGTGGCATTTCTCTTAATGCTGTAAAAAGAAAGGGGATAGAGATCCTCAAGTTGTTTACCTTCATGGAGAAGTCGATGAGCTGCAGAGGGTCTCCCCAACTTGAGTTCCAGAGCATGTTTGAGGTTCTACACTAGATCCGAAGAGCTCACCCATTGGAGCAGGGTTTTGCTAGAGATGAGCCTGATTTGGATCTGAAATGAGGCAGAGAAGTCAGAGATCCGCTTTCCTCTACAGGTTTGAGACGAGAGGAGGCAGGGGCTTTGAAGGGTTGTCTTTCCCTGAACTTGCTGCAGAGGCTTGTGAGGAGATAATGGGAGCATCCTGGCGTCATTACGTTTGTTATTGCTTTCCGCCCCAATGAGCTGCCAGTTACTCCATCCAGGCAGATCCAGGGAGCGGAAGGAGTTTTGATGATTAAATGCAGAGCATTCTACCAGAAAAAAATATGTCCTTCCAAGAACCACCGCTTGAGGAGAACCAAGAATAAAATATGCTTGTTCACCCTTGGCCGTTGCGACTACAATCTGAAGGGGGCAGTAGGAGCATGAAACAACATCTGAGGGCCGAGAACTGGCAGCTCCAACGTCCCGAGCGTAGCATAAAATATTGCAGGGGGCACTCAGCGGAGAATGGAAAACAGACTGTTCAGTATTGACGGAGGAAACCCACAATCCTTGACTGAAACCCACATCACCATCATCCACAAGGCCGAGCAGGAGCCTGAAAGCGGCCGAAGGAAGGGAGGCAGTGACAGGTCTGCTAGGGTTCATCGTCGGAGCTCAGTCGATTTTTTTCCTGGGAAAACTCTTAGGAATGAAAAAAAAGGTCTCTTAGAATCAATGTTAACTTAAGTTTAGTGATTAAATATTTTGAAGCAATAGAAATCAGTTTCGGTTACTTTTCCTAAGGCGGAGTAATGTCAAAATTCACAATTATATGACACTTCCATTTAATATAGGATAAAAGTTAAATCCACACTTAGGCATCTATGTAGGTATATGAAGCTTGATAGATATTCAACACACATATATAATATGGAGTTATAATACTTTTGTTTTGACTAGGATTCTGATGTAATGTATGATTAAAAATGTATCTAGTACCCAAGAATCTAGAGGATCATGACGAATGGGGAGGTCCCTTAACCAGACCAGCCTTAAGTCATTTGATACCTTTCTTTAAATATTCTGATGGCCTGGTGATCCATTAATCAGACTAACCCTAAATTTTTGAGGAAAATCTTAGTCCTCCCATTGGTTGATGTCCTAGTTAATTATTTCCATTTGACATAAGTATGTACATTATATGGCATCCATCAATGAGTCAAATCTATGAAATTTTAAATCCCCTGTCAGCATGCCACATCAACACACCATGACACCAAATTCTATCAAAATGCCACATCACTAGTGACATGTCAATAACAATTTATGTTTCCATGTCACACTCTAGTTTATTCCATCCTATGTGGATTTTCCAGATCACTAGTGACACAACAATGGACACGTCCATTGATTATCCCCAAAAAAATCCAGAACTATCACCATAACAAAGTTTGATTTGTTGCAAGACAATTCACATCCTTATTCACCATGAACCAATTGTGCAAGTTGATGTGATCCACCAAGTTCTTATGCCTTCTCCTCTCCACATGCTTGGCTATGTATACAGGGTGTATGGAGAGAAAAGGCTCATGTTCCTTCAAGTCATATGGGGTTGACACATGAGACCCATGCAAGTTGACTCACCAAAATTATTTGTTCGACACACATCTCCTCCATGGAATCAACATAACCATTTTCTCAAGTGTTGGTTGAGGTGCGCCTTTAACTAACCGCACCCATGTTGCACATGCTAAGTCATATCTTTGGGTGCTCACCCAAACTCACCAATTCATGATGTGAGGTATGATTATAAATAGTTGTGCTCATACTCAACTTGTCTAAGTTCTCTTTGCACAGTAAACTTTTTGCACCAATTTTTTGATGCCTTCTCTGCACACTTTGAACATTCTCCTCTCCACAATGCCATAAGACTAAAGTTTCTCAATCCTTCTTCCTTCACACTCAGGGCCTTTTCTATCCATTTACTTCTTTCTGTTTGTCCACATTTCATAAGGAGAGGGGGCAGTATGATGCCATCCTCCACTCAAGATGCCCACTCCGACTTCGATGCTTGTCAACGTAGGCCAATTTGGCAGATAATCATGACAATTAAGGGGGTTTGTATAGGCATGCTCATGACATGCCATAGGAAACCTATAGGATTTAAACATGTACAAAAATTACCTGCAAACAAATTCTTAAAACAAAAAATGTACAATGGTGAGAACATAAAACGAATATACACAAATATTTTCTCCTGGATCCCAAAACCGGGACTACCAGATTGATTTTTCATTATATTCCTTTCAATGTTACAATACATATATATACATCGTAAAGCATTCATAAACCCCAATCCACTAACCCTGGATTAGAATATAACCATAGTTACCTTGATTGGATCAACAAAATACAATGGGTAGAAAACCATCATGCCCAAAACCATGTGCAAAACCCATGCACAAACCATGGTTAGGTCTGCCCAACTATTATGGGTCACATAATTATATAATATATTATTATATAATTTTATATATTTAAAAATTTATTTAATATTTTGTATTTTTTTTTGGGTGCTCTCTTGGACCAGTGTAAGGGGGCTACCGCCCTCATGCAAACCCCTCGACAAGGGGAGCTTCCGCCCCCCCTGTGATCTCTCCACTGCACCCAACACAACGTACATCATGTGAGCCTAGTCATGGAAAGAATATAACACACACCCAACATTCTCCCACTTGTTGTTTTCTGTCCACACACACACACACACATATATATTATTTTTTGTTTGTTTTGTTTTGTTTTTTTTTTTTTTTGGGTGTTGTCTCGGACCCAGTGTAAGGGGGCTACCGCTCCCATGAAAACCTCTCAACAGGGGGAGCTTCTACACGCCCTGCGATCGCCCCACTGCACCCAACATAACGTACACCGTTTGAGCCTAGTCGTGGAAAGAATATAACACACACTCAACATTCTCCCACTTGTTGTTTTATTTCCACACAAGGGGTCACAAGAGAGCTTAGTCATTGGTCAAACCCTCTAACGCCCATTATTTCTCTACAACAAGAAAAATTCTCAGCGCTCACAAAATTCATTAATGCATCTGCAACATTCTTCAAAGTGTCCGCCAAAACCAGAAACACCTTTTTGTCCTCAACCATATCCCTCACAAAGTGATATTGAACATCAATGTGCTTTGTCTTTGAATGATAAGCAGGGTTCTTTACGAGAAAATTACACTTTGGCTATAAGAATCTATCCTTATAGCTCGTTGTATTGATCCTATACTTGAACACAATCTCTGCAACAAAACTACTTCCTTGCTTTCATGAGTGGCAGCCATGTATTCTGCCTCTGTAGTTGAAAGTGCTACTACAGACTGTCTCTTGCTCATCCAACTGACTGCTCCTCCAAATAGGTTAAACACATACCCACTTGTAAATCTTCTTCGATCCATATCTCTAGCCCAATCTGCATCAAAAAAGCCATGAATATCCAAAACTCTGTCCAATCCTAGTCTTCCTTGGTAGCACAAACCATAATTACTAGTGCCACACAAATACTTGAAAACTCACTTCACTGCTGTCCAATGCTCCTTCCCCGGTTTTGACATAAACTTGCTCAATACTCCCACTGCATGTACAATTTCTAGTCTAGTACAAACCATTTCATACATTATGCTACCAACTACACTCGCATATGGAATGCGGGACATGTCATTTTCCTCTTCTTGTGTCTTGGGACACTAAACAAATAACTTTACACCTATAGGAATATGAATCTTCACCGGTTTACTATCCTAAATATTAAACCTTTTCAATATTGTCTAAACATACTTCCTCTAGTTTAACGAGAGCATCCTCTTTGCCCGATCTTGTTTAACTTCCATGCCTAAAATATAGTTTGCAGCACCAAGATCCTTCATAGAGAATTTGAAGAAAAATTGGGTCTTCAAATCCTGGGTAATTTATTTGTTATTTCTAATCAACAACATATCATCCACATACAAGACCAAATAAATAACATGGTCACCAATTAATTTAAAATACACACAGTGATTCACTTTGATCCTTGTGAAGCCAAGCCCCCATATATATGTATCAATTTTTTGATACCACATCCTTTGTGACTGTTTTAATCCATACAAAGATTTTTTTAAACTTGCATACAAGTTCTTTCTTACCCTTGATCGCAAAGCCTTCAGGTTTCTTCATATAGATCTCTTCTTCCACATACCCATGAAGAAATTTTATCTTCACATCCATCTATTCTACCTCAAAATCAAATGCATCAACAACAGATAAAAGTAATCTAATAGAAGCCAACTTGGCAATAGGAGAAAAAATATCAACAAAATCAATCTCAGCACCTGGGAATAACATTTTTCTACCAACCGAGCTTTGTATTTCTCACCTTGCCTTTTGCATTCATATTATT
This sequence comes from Pinus taeda, assembly GCA_000404065.3. Lineage (NCBI taxonomy): Eukaryota > Viridiplantae > Streptophyta > Pinopsida > Pinales > Pinaceae > Pinus > Pinus taeda. Next base: position 70,939 of record APFE030912280.1, on the reverse strand, counting down.
CTTAAACACCCATTTTTTTCCAATGGGTTTCCTTCCAGCTAACAACTCCACTAGTTCCCAAGCCTCATTTTTGTCCAAAGATGCCATTTCATTAACCATGACCTCTTTCCAAAGTTTTCCATCCTCTGAATCTACTGCCTCCCTGATAATTATGGGATCATCATTAGTAATAGATAAAGCAAAATTTAAATAGAAAGAAGATGGAATATACTTTTCTAGCTACCTTCTCTCTCAAATTGAACTTCTCAAAACTAGAGTTTGTGGCTCTTCCTCTTTTGATCACTGCTCTACTGTAGAGTTTGATTCTTCCTCCTTTAACTCAAATTCTATCTTCTTAGGTTCCTTTGGTAGGAATTCATGTTGAATAACATCTTTCACACTATAAACACCACATTTTAGTTGTACACAACCTTCCTTGTTTATGGGTTCCAAATCTTATAAAGTTTTAAACCATCCTTATACCCAATAAATATGCACCTTTTAGATTTACTATCCAACTTAGTTATTTTCTCCTTTGGAACATATACATATGCATCACAACCAAATACGCTTAGATGTGAAAGAGATGGTTTCTTACCAGTCCATACCTCATGTGGAGTCTTATCCTCCAACGTTGATGAAGGTGATCAGTTAAATAGATAACATGTAGTCTCCACTGTCTCTGCCCATAATTTATGTCCTAACCCGACACCACTAAGCATGCTTCTTACATTTTCCATCAATTTCCTATTCATTCTTTATGCAAGTCCATTTTACTGAGGTGTGTATGGAGTAGTCTTCTGTCGTGCTATACCACACTTCTTATAAAACTCTTCAAATTCCTTCTTGTAGAACTCTCCACCATTATCTATCCTCAACACCTTAATATTCTTCTCTGTCTGATTTTCCACTAGAGCCTTAAATTCTTTAAACCTGTCAAAGACTTCAGATTTCTTCCTGAGGAAATATATCCATGTATTCCTCAAGAATTTATCTATAAACAATACACAAACTTACCCAGTGATGGAACCAACACAGGTACAAACATATCACTGTGCACAAGCTCTAATATCCTTTTCATCCTCTTAGCACCTAAGGGAAAACTCACCCACTTCTGCTTCCCATATACACAATGTTCACAATAATCGAAATCTAGAGAGAAATTAGACACACCTTCTATCATACCATTACCATGTAGTATTTGAAGGCCCTCCTTTCCAATATGTCCAAGCCTTTGATGCCATAACATGGTCTTTTCTCTAGATACCACTAGATTTTATTCTCCACTTTTAGGAACCACATAATTGTTGCACCCATCAATAACAGTGCTACCCAGAAGCTTATACAGAGTTCCAATGTGAACTCCCTGCATCAATACCAGTGATCCTTGAACCATCTTGCAGGTATGTTTCTCGAACACTTTTTTACACCTGCATCATCCATATTGCTTACAAAAATCATATTTTTGTCCAATGCAGCAATATGCAAAACACCATGAAGTGTTCTAATCCTTCCACCTTGTAACTTCAACTTTACTTTTCCATATGTAATGATTCTAGCCTTTCTATCAACCCCTAAGAAGACATCACCACCATCATATTTCTCATACTCGCAGAACCACTCCCTATGGGGAGTGAAGTGAAAGGATGCACCTGAGTCAATCAACCATGCCTTATGATCTTCATGTGTACTTGAAGAAGAAGCCAAGTACACATCCCCACCTTCATCTGAGGTGGTTTTTGGTGAGCCCCAGTATTGCAGCAATAATGTTACAACCCCTGGAAATCCCTTCTTTAATTTTATCAACCCGGTAGTTCGTAAAAAACTTGGAAGCGACGGTGCTGTATGCACAAGTACTAGCTCTTGCCGCAGCTGTCACTTGGTCAGCTGGCACAAATCCGCTAGGGGCTTAAGCCAACTTCTATGAGCTTTGAGAAAAATCTTTTTAATTGATGGATGAAAGCTAACTCAAGGGAAGCTAATCTACTTGCAGAAAGAAACTGAAATGCTAAAAGGAAATGCAAACCCTAGCAAACCCTAATTTTACCAAATAGCCCTACTGATGTGAAAAAGAGGATGCAAGCAACTGAAAGAGATGCCATTGAATTCTAGGAAGGTAAAATGCATGTGTCTAAGTTATCACTATCTGAAGAAAACATCTTTTTGTATTTTTGAATAAGTTTTCAGAATTGTCATGCATGTGTTTTCACTGTTTTTGACTGTGTAGAGGTGGATCGGCGAGAGGAAATGCTTTCATGAGGCTGGGAAGGTTCAGAGAGGGCCTAAGGGGTCCCTAGAACCCTTCTTGAGAGTTTCACAGAGTTTGGCTATCAAGAAACCACTTTCATGAACTTCTACAGGAAGTCTGCAGGGGTTCTACAGGATGTTCTAGAATTTCTACAGGATGTTCTGTAATTTTCTACAGGATATTCAGAAGTGGGATTTTGGAGAGTGGATGGAGGGAAAAAGGTGGAGGAATGAGTATGGAGGTGAGATAGGGGTGTGAGGAGGTTCAAGATTTGGTGGATGGAGTTGAGGAGTGATAAGGACGGTTGGTTTTGTTCAAGGAGAGATAAGGCAATGCTACACAATAATATGGAAAGTAGGTCAACGTGAGGGAACGTGGCAAAAGTAAGGCAAGGATCTGAAATGGAGGATGAAGCAGGTAGGATTGATGGAGAATGTGCAGGTAAGGAGGGGTAATAGGCAAGTGGTTTTTCAAACTAAACAAACAAACACTTATAAAACTTATGACCTAATTACTTTACTCTATTCTGACCTAAGTAGCAGCAAAAGGAAATGAACAACAGTTTATTCGAAATGAAATGCATGAAATAACTTATGCAACTAAGAAATCATCAACTAAAGCATTTAACACTAATAATATCAGCATCTGCAAATGAGGATTCCAACACTAAGAATTGCATGACAAAGCAAAACAACGTTTTTGTTGGTAGCAATGTCACCTTTGTCCCAACTCACGATCCCACTGAGGGAGAGGTGAGATCAGAGGTGCTTGATGGCCTTTTTCTGGAGATATTCCCTGTTACTAATCTATCAACTAGATCTGAACATAAAAATCCTTTTTAATCATCAAACACAATCTAAATAACAAAACAAGACAACATATTTTATTCTAAGAATGCAACAAAAACACATGAAAGTAAACAAAGGAGGTACTCGGCACTTGAGATGGGCCCAACCCCAAGAGCTACAACCTCCTAAGAAAGATTAGAGCTGGTGCAAAGCTGGATTCATCTTTATTGATCAAAAGAATAGTTACATTCCAAAAACTGTCCACAAGGAAAACTTGAAAATGTGCTGAAATGCAGAGCTAAACTATTGCCTAAAAAATGACTAAAATCGAACTACAAATAGCTAACTTCTGCCTACAAAGTGACTAACTACTGGCTAAACCAAAATGAGGCCCTAAGCCCTCTTATTTATACAAATTGAGGACCCCAACAGTCCTCCTAAACTTTAGGGACTCGGCTGCCAAAACTTGTAGTTAACAACAGTCTTACTTGACTTGCTTGGCTGCCCTTGTGATAATTGATGTGATGGCCCTTGAACTTCGAGCTGATGGTGGAGAATTTGAGGTAAGGGCCCATAAATGAAGGGGACACCTTCCTACAAATCCTCTCTCTTGTTCCTCCATGAATTTGGCTGCCAAGTGCTCATTAAAACCTTTAATTTTGTCTCAAAATTGACCCAAAACACTGCACAAAGCACACATTAGACTTGTTGGCATAATGACTAACCCAATTCACTCAATTAGCATAAATATAATAAAAAACATGCAATAAACTAATGACAATGGTCGATTAAGTCGAATTAGGAGGTTGGATGAGCCCATATAATTATCCATTTTTGGGGCTCATCATCACCCCCCTACTGAAAGTGTTGCTCATCTTTTGAGAAACTAATCTATCTCTCCATCTTTGATGGCCCTTGTGGCCTCCCTGTCATGCCAAGCTTCTGAAGTGATGTCCTCTTCTTGGTCATGAAACCATGCTTTTCTCTCTGCTTCTTTCCACTGCCTGTGCTCCTTTTCTTGTAGCAGTTTTGTTAAAGCCTCAGTCTTAGCCTGTAGCTTGCCCTCTCTCTGCTGTTCATCAGATGTTTCCTTGTCTTTCCTTCTTCCTGTGATTGTTTGGCCACCTTTTCCTCCAATTTCTTGGTCTCTCTTAGCTTAGCCCGAGTTTCCTGTAGAGAATTCTCAGCTTCCTGTAGAACTGTCTTAGCCTCCTGTAGAACCGTCTTTGAGTCCATCATCTTAATTTTCTCTCTCTAGGTGAAGGCTTTTGGCTTCCTCATTCATAGATGATGGATCTCTTTGAAGGAGACTCTTCCTTTTTGTTTAGCTGTGGTGTCCTCAATTGTAATTGGCTCCCTTGACTGTGGCTGGGGTCTGCCTGCTTTTATCCTCATGCTCCTTCTTGCCTTAAAATACATGGAAGGCTCCTTTTTTCGCTTCCTTTTTTGCTGTGGAGATGTGCTTAAGGTAGTCAGCACAATTGCTACCTCCCTATCTAAAATCTCAGGCGTTTTTTTCCTTCTGTTGCCCTTTTTCTAGACTTCCTGTAGAAAGTCCTGTGCTGATTGTTTTCTGGCTTCCTATAGAAACCATCTTTTGGCTTCCTGTAGAACCTGTCTTCACTGTTTCGGTCTGCTTGGCTGGGGGTGTCTTGCATTTTCAGCTTCTGTGTGGTTTCCTTGGTTGTGATAACTTTCATTTGGGCTTTCTTGGCCTTTTTTTTCCCAACCTTTTTCCTTTTTCGCCCTCTTTATTTTTGCTATTGTGTCCTTTTTTGTCTGATGCTCAGCGGTCATGTCAAATTCCTCTTTTTCCTTCTGTTCTTCCTCTGTTTTTCCCTCTGCTTGAATGTCTTGTGCTCCCTCATCAATGTTCTTCTCAATTTCTTCAGTTGGCATGGTGTTGAGTTTGTGTTTTAACCAAAAAAGGAAAATTGTTCATGGAAACAGTCATTTCACTGCGACAGAGGATAGCTGAATTTTCTTCTTTTTCTGAGACCAAATAAGGAATTATTCATGCTCCTTACAATATGAAATGACAGTAATTCCCTTGTGTTAAAACTGCTGTCACCTAGAATTGGTCTGTCTGTTATGAAAGATTTTTTTTTTTTTACAGAGCAGAGCATAAGGACATTGATTTTTTCCAACACATTGATAGATATGTAAATTCAGGTTTTTCCACACACACAGGTCGATCTCTACTGCTGCATGTCTTCTTTGCAAGGGAAATTTTTTTTTTTTTTTTTAAAACTAATGAGGAGATTTTGGATGCAGAGGAAAAAAAATGGGTAAACTCAGTGAATCATGCAGGGAGACTTCCACTGTTCTCAATGCACAGGCAGACTTCTTACTCTCATTTTTCAATTTAATGCCATTTTCAATTCACCATTTTGCATCAAAAAGTCATGCACAAAGAAGTTTCCCCGATCCTATCTCATTTGGAGCTTGAAATTTGCTGAAAATCCCAGGTTTTCTTTCTACATGGTTGTTTTCTGCGTTTCCTGTAGAACGAAACTACGCTTCCTGTAGAGCCCGATAGGCGGGATTTTTTTTAAAAAATGGCAGAAATCTCGAGAAATCAAGTAGGAATCTTGCAGAGGACCGCTGGTTAACTGATCCGGACGTGGTGGACGCGTGCTCCAGTTGTGACCGTAGTTGAAGAGAGGGTGGTGAGAGTCAGCCGAGCATTTTTGTAATCGATACATGATTTGTGGTGAGGGAGTGAAGTGGCCAGGTGTATGTGGCCACATGTAGATTGCAGTGTTATGATGAACTATATGTTCTCTTCTTGTTAATTAGTTGCACTAGAGTTCAAACGACCAACACTACCTGTTTTTTTTTTTTTTTTTTTTTTTTTTTTTTTTAATTTCACGTGAGTTGTCTAACACGTACGCTGCATGATTCCTGGCTGATTGCTAGAGAATTGGACAAAGAACTATCGGCTTAATCCCACCACTTCATTCGTTATGCACTTTCTAATCATATTGATGTAAATAGAGGAGCTGGTTTAGACACATACCTGCAAGTCGAATGGTTGCTGTGAGGTGCTGTGGCCTTTTAGTTGCTGCATGCACTGGTTTCTGTGGTTGATGATGGCTTGGTGGCTGATTCATGGCTATTTTTCTTGTGCAGGTATCTTCTGGCCGGATCCATGCTGTAGGAGCTGGCTTCACGTTCAGATATGCACCCTCAAGCTGCTGCTGCTGAATTTTCAGGGGACCAAAACTTGTTTTCGCCATTGCTCCCGAACGATAGATCGGATCGATCTAAAACTTGCTGAGCATGTTCCTATCATCATTATGCACCTCCCATAGCAAAATCGCGATCAATGGATGCACATATTTAGAGGAAAATGGGAAATGGATGAAGGTTACAGAGATCAATTTCTGGGTAATCGTGCATCGGAATTGGCTGAAACTGCTTGGGTAGGTTACTATCACCCATATGCACCTCCCCATGAAACAGGTTTTGAAACGGATGCACAGATATGGAGAAAATGAAAAAATGGCTGAAGGTGATGGAGGCTGATTTCTTGGAAACCGTGCACCGGAATTGGCTGAAATTGCTCGGGCATGTTGCCATCATCCCTATACAGCTCCCTGTAAAATGGTTTTGTAAATGGATGCACGGTTTTCAAGTTATGGAAAAAACAAATTCTGTTATATGTATTTTTTTTCTTCAAAGCATTCTGCAAGTTTTTGCATGGAAAGAAAAACTGAGCTTGGGCTGTGATGCAGGCATGGAGATGATGGAGGAGTCTGAAAATTGTAGGAGGACTTCTGAACCCTTGAGGAAGCTATCATGTTCGCCAAACTACCTTTTTGCAATCCATTTTTAGCTTCTTGTAATTTCTACAAGAACTTCTTGTAGAAAACATAGTTTTCATAAAAGATGCACAATGAGGTGGAAAAAATGGTGGAGAAAGGTGAGGGATGGAAACATGGATGTGTGCAGACCTCATGGACATATTCCCAGCCTTCGGGTCCTCTTCGGAGATCAATTTGGCTTTTTTGTAGCTTCTTGTAGAAGGCCCAGAACTTTCTGTAGAAGGCCCAATCTCAACCCGAATGTGACCAAATCCTAGGAGAGGTGAGTGGCCATGGAGGGAGTGTCTGAAGGGATGTCCTGGAGCCTAGTACGAACTCCTGTCCTCGTTTTGCGTGCCCATCTTTTCCTGCAAAGTATTCATTACAATCTGCAATTTTTCATAAAGATTAGGCCTGTTTTCTTTTTCTTTTATTTTTTGCTTTTTTTATTTTTTGAAAACAACTAGGGCGCCTCATAGAGGTTTTCACCCTAATTGCCTTCCCTGGGCGCCTCCAAGGGAGGTTTTCACCCAGGGATCTTATTTTTTTTTCTTTTCTCTTTTTTCCAACCCATTGACCGCCTCATGGAGGTTTTCAATCAATGAGCCGATCTGAGGCGCCTCCGAGGAGGTTTTCACCTTAGATCTTTATTTTCCTCTTTTTTTTTTTTTCCCTTTTTTTTTTTTTTACCCTACCATACTTGAAAAACAAAATCATTCTCAAGTATAAGAATACTTCCAATAGAGCCATGTGCACATTGAGATTAGAGACAAAATGATGCGGAGGCTCGAAATGCATGCTTTGACAGGTATCCGGATTTCAGAGAACAAATGATTTGACTTTGAAGGGATCGAGCATAGCTGAGGAAGAGAGTACTGTTGCAACTTAGTGACCGTCTGAAACCATATCTCAATATAGCTCTGATATCCTTGGTCCTTCTGCTGATCTGGATGATGTTTCATTTCACCTTCTACCATGACTTTCTCATCTTCCTCTTTTTGTTGATCTTTCTCTTGAATACATGGAAGATTTGATGGTAACCATGAGGGAACTCTCTCGATCTCTGATTTTGATGCCTTCTCTTCATCAAGTGCAACCCATGGTTCTTTGATCTTTTCTTTTGAATCTTCTTTCACCTTTGGTCCTTTAATGTTTTCAAGATAATCTCTTTTTTGCAATGCTCTTCTTGAGCTATGGTGAAGATCATTGAGCTAAAGAGGAGTCATTTGGACATGTTGTGCCTCAACTTTGCAATTGGGTTGAGTTATTCCAATGTGCGGGTTTGGAAATGGTGGTACGGGTAGTTGAGTGGGGGTGTATATTTGAGATGGATGTGGATGGGTTTGTGGTTAGGCAGGTGGTGGAGGCAAATGAGTGGGAGGAGAGTTGTACTGGCGCCTCCACCCCTGATGAGGTGCATTCCATTGAGGCTGTGGCTGAGCATAAGAGTGAAATGAATGAGCAGCTGGTTGGGCATAACATGGATCTGTGAAGGAACAAGGAGGAGGTGTGAACCGGGAAGGATGAGCAGGGGGACCCCAAGAAGGCATGGAAGTGGCTTGATAGGTGTCGTAATAGGTCTGGGATGACCCTTGCATTTCCTGTTGGTAGGGTATGGGTCCATATTGTCTCCTTTGGTTCATATAAAAGAGTGATTCAGTGACTCCTTTGGCTCTCTGATATGCAGCTTTAAGTTCAGGCAAGGAAGGGCACTGATTCGTAGGATGGTATTCTTCATAGACAAAACACACTTCTAGGGAGTGCATTGGACATTCATTCCTAGGATGCTTTCTAGTGCACCTAGGACAAAAGATGACCAAAGCCCTTTTGGCTTCCTCTTGCTTCTTTTGGATCTGTAAGGTATCGAGTTGCATGGCAAGAAATTGCCTCATATCGCTCTTGAAATCTTCCATGTGATTTGAAAATTCATTTTTGGATAAGGTACTGCTCCAAACATTTCTGCTTGTAGCCATTTGCTCCAGAGGAATGTTTCCTTCTTCTTCTCCCCTAGAGGTTCTTCAAATATGTCTTGTTGTCCACCTAAGGGTTGTTTAATCACAGCCATCGAAGAAGAGAGAAGGTTGGCTGTGTGAAGCAGTGGGGGTGTTGTTGAATCATTTTTCTGAATTATCTCTACTCCTACAAGGCATGAAAGGAAATCTTTTTGGTTGATTTTTGTTTTTTTCTACTTGTACCTACAAAACTGAAATAGATTGAATTGCAGCTAACTATCTTGCTGAAATGAAAATGCGGAATTGAAATGAAAGCAGGAAATGACTAATCTATTTTGCTCAAATGAAATTGCAAGAATGAAATGCTAAGCTACTTTTGCGGAATTGAAATGCTAATTTATGCTTGCAGAATTGAAATTGCGGAATTGAAATGCTAAATCTATGAAAACAGGAAATGTCTACTCTACTTTTGCGGAAATGAAATTGCAGAATGGAAATGAAATAAACTACTTAGCAGAAGGTTGTGGGAAAAAATAGAAGAAAAGCAGCAATCACCAATACTCTGATGCTTCCTCGACAACGACGCCAAAAAGATGGTGAGCCCTAGTATTGCAGCAATAATGCTGCAACTCCTGGAACTCCATTCTTTAATTTTATCAACCCGGTAGTTCGTAACAAACTTGGAAGCGACGGTGCTGTATGCACAAGTACTAGCTCTTGCCGTAGCTGTCACTTGGTCAGCTGGCACAAATCCGCTAGGGGCTTAAGCCAACTTCTATGAGCTCTGAAAAGAAGCTTTTTAATTGATGGATGAAAGCTAACTCAAGGGAAGCTAATCTACTTGCAGAAAGAAACTGAAATGCTAAAAGGAAATGCAAACCCTAACAAACCCTAATTTTACCAGCTAGCTCTACTGATGCAAAAAAGAGGATGCAAGCTACTGAAAGAGATGCCATTGACTTATAGGAAGGTAAAATGCATGTGTCTAAGTTATCACTATCTGAAGAAAACATCTTTCTTTATTTTTGAATAAGTTGTCAGAATTGTCATGCATGTGTTTTCACTGTTTTTGACTGTGTAGAGGTGGATTGGCGAGAGGAAATGCTTGCAGGAGGCTGGGAAGGTTCAGAGAGGGTCTAAGGGGTCCCTAGCACCCTTCGTGAGAGTTTCACAGAGTTTGGCTATCAAGAAACCACTTTCGTGAGCTTCTACAAGAAGTCTGCAGGGGTTCTACAGGATGTTCTAGAATTTCTACAGGATGTTCTGTAATTTTCTACAGGATGTTCAGAAGTGGGATTTTGGAGAGTGGATGGAGGGAAAAAGGTGGAGGAATGAGTATGGAGGTGAGATAGGGGTGTAAGGAGGTTCAAGACTTGGTGGATGGAGTTAAGGAGTGATAAGGACGGTTGGATTTGTTCAAGGAGAGATAAGGCAATGCTACACAATAATATATAAAGTAGGTCAACGTGAGGGAACGTTGCAAAAGTAAGGCAAGGATCTGAAATGGAGGATGAAGCAGGTAGGATTGATGGATAATGTGCAGGTAAGAAGGGGTAACAGGTACTCTGCAAGTGGTTTTTCAAACTAAACAAACAAACACTTATAAAACCTATGACCTAATTACTTTACTCTATTCTGACCTAAGTAGCAGCAAAAGGAAATGAACATCAGTTTATTCGAAATGAAATGCATGAAATAACTTATGCAACTAAGCAATCATCAACTAAAGCATTTAACACTACTAATATCAGCATCTGCAAATGAGGATTCCAACACTAAGAATTGCATGACAAAGCAAAACAACGTTTTTGTTCGCAGCAATGTCACCATTGTCCCAGCTCACGATCCCATTGAGGGAGAGGTGAGATCAGAGGTGCTTGATGGACTTTTTCTAGAGATATTACCTGTTACTAATCTATCAACTAGATTTGAACATAAAAATCCTTTTTAATCATCAAACACAATCTAAATAACAAAACAAGACTTAAATCTAAATAGCAGATTTTATTCTGAGAATGCAAGAAAGACACATGAAAATAAACAAAGGAGGTACTGGGCACTTGAGATGGGCCCAACCCCAAGAGCTACAGCCTCCTAAGAGAGATTAGAGCTGGTGCAACGCTGGATTCATCTTTATTGATCAAAATAATAGTTACATTCCAAAAACTGTCCACAAGGAAAACTTGAAATGCGCTGAAATGCAGAGCTAAACTACTGCCTAAAAAATGACTAAAATCGAACTACAAACTAGCTAACTTCTGCCTACAAAGTGACTAACTACTGGCTAACCAAAATGAGGCCCTAAGCCCTCTTATTTATACAAATTGAGGACCCCAACAGTCATCCTAAAATTTAGGGACTCGACTGCCAAAACTTGTAGTTAACAACAGTCCTACTTGACTTTCTTGGCTGCCCTTGTGATAATTGATGTGGTGGCCCTTGAACTCCGAGTTGATGGTGGAGAATTCGAGGTAAGGGCCCATAAATGAAGGGGATACCTTCCTACAAATCCTCTCTCTTGTTCCTCCACGAATTTGGCTGCCAAGTGCTCATTAAAACCTTTAATTTTGTCTCAAAGTTGACCAAAAACACTGCACAAAGCACACATTAGACTTGTTGGCATAATGACTAACCCAATTCACTCAATTAGCATAAATATAATAAAAAACATGCAATAAACTAATGAGAATGGTGGATTAAGTCGAATTAGGAGGTTGGATGAGCCCATATAATTATCCATTTTTGGGGCTCATCAGTTTTCATCTCTTTAGAAGGAACGTCATTAGATCCCTTTCCTTTCTCAAGAGTTTTAGATTTACAATCCTTTTTGTAGTGCCCTTCTTTTCCACATTTCCAGCATACCTTTAGAGGTTTTTCTAGAGATTTAGATATCCCACTTGAGGACTTATTTCTATTTCTATTATGAGACCATCCTCTTATAGACAAGGCATATACATTATGGTTCTCCGTATTTTCTCGTCTCATCTCCTCCGACAACAAGGATGAGACTATTTCATCAAACCTCAAGGTAGTTGTATTGCTAGCTATAGAAACAACCAAACTATCCCACGAATCTAGTAGAGAACACAACAAATCGATGCACTTATCTTCATTCGAAATTTTTATATCAATAGATAATAACTGGCTTACCACAATATTAAAGGGGTTCAGATGCTCTGTTACCAAGTCTCCATCATTCATCCTCAGGTTATACAACTTTTTCCGCAAGAACAATTTTTTCACCAGAGACTTAGGTTGGTACAAAGTCCCTGACTTGTCCCACAAAGCCTTCACCATAGCTTCCCCTGATACATTCAACAATACTAAATATGAGATACACAACTGTATTATGCTCTTTGCCTTCCGATCCAACTTCACCCAATCTTTTGTTGACATTTTTGTTGTTTTAGTACCCAGATTTGCCACGATCCACTGATCTTTATCCACCAACAAATCCTCCATCTTGAGCTCCCACAACTGAAAACTTTATCCACTGAATTTCTTGACCTCTATCTTTCCTTTTTTTGCCATCTTCTTTCACCGCAAGAATCGATCCCATAGATCTCCCACTGTAATCTGGTCTACCACATGCTCGATAAAAACCCCTTAGTGGTAAAGGCATCCCCTCGAAGCCGAAACAACTCTGATACCAAATGTAGGCTTTAACCTTGTAAAAAAATTACTTGCAAATGAATTCTTAAAACAGAAAAATATACAATGGTGAGAACATAAAACAAAAATACACAAAGATTTTCCCTTGGATAAAAAAACTGAGACTACTAGATTGATTTTCATTTCAATGTTATAATACATATATATACATGCTGAAGCATTCATAAACCCCAACCCAATAACCATGGATTAGAACATAACCGTAGTTCCCTTGATCGGATCTACAAAATACCATGGGCCGAAAACCATCATCCCAAAACCATGTGCAAAACCGATGCACAAAACCATGGGTAGGTCCTCCCACCATCTTTGGGTCTGACCCCCATCCTTGGGCGTGGTGCTAGTCGTGGAAAGAATATAACACACACCCAACAAAACAAACCAATATTCAACATACATTCAATGTCCATGCAACAACCCACCATGAGTTTTCCCTCTTAGAACTTTGGATTCATATGTCCCTCTATTCAGGCCAATCATCAATTTATTTTCATAAATAAATAATTTACATAACTAGGTTTATATACATGGGTTTCTATAGAAAAAGAGTTGTTACACATTCTCTTGTTCTAGAGTATCTCTACATCACACAAAATACTCTTTCTTTTGATTGTTGTTGATAACCATAAATCTAAAAGCCACCATATTCTCTAGCTTCAAATTTGGGCGATCAACAATATGAAAAAAAGTATGAGTAGATAATAAGAGCTAGAAAATTGTGCACTAGATGTAGAGCTATGGTATTGATGCTGGCCTTGAGAGTGTATGGTGTGTTCAGTGTCAAAGTGGTATGAAGATTATGAATGAGGGCTACATTGTGTGCACTGTGGGTTACAAGTGAAGTGGAGAGTGTTGTGTCTATGTGGGATATCTGAGTTGTTGTCCCCTACCGACCGAATAAGTTATCAAGTGTTGTGATGACTGTGTAAGGCTTGACTCTACCCCGCTTTGTGTGAAGCGTACTATGTAACTACTTGAATACATGTTACTAAGGATTCAAGAAAGACAATATCGATAAGATATAAATAAATATAGAAAATAAAATATATAATATGACCAGTTTTTTGTTGTTGCTCTTATGATTCATCTGTATCCCAAAAGTTCCATTCCCATAATTGTATGTAGTGGAAGGCAACACATTAGGCTCACCACTTGTTTAGGATGGTTGCTCGAATTTGTTACCTGCATGGGTTTGTGGAGGAGCCTCGCTATGACTTCTCTCCCATCCACGGACCCTTAACCGAGGCTTTGAGTCTAATCCTTGCTTTCAGTGGTTGAGTAGAAAGAGGATAGTCCTAACCCAAATGAAGGCCAAGACTGAGATTAAGTACTGTGCATTCTATATATCTATACATACATACATACATACATATTTACTACATATATATATATATATCTATATATTATATATATATATAATATATAATATATCTATATATATCTATATATGATATATATATATATATATACTATATATATATATTTTTATATATTTTATATATATATATATCTATTTATATATATATTTAAAACATATATCTCCGTCGAATATTCAATGATAAATACAGACCATTGAATATTCGACGACTTCTAGTCAGACTACTCATCGGATACTCGACGACCGAATCTACAGATGGAAGTGTTGATACCTTAACACTCCATTCAGACCGAACTCCCGTCCGTTGCATATCTGATGCTTCATTGTCAGCTTGAAAGTGTAGGAGCGATAACACTTATGTCACAAGATGCTTGAAAGCATCAGGGAGACAACACTTCTATCACACAATTTTCTTATGATGTCGATTACCTGCTACCTCAACGTCGGTTTTTTCCGTAAGAAAAAAAAAACCTATGTGTCGAATATCCGTCACATATTTGACGCCTTACCGTTGGATTGAAAACAACAGAGCGATAACACTTCTGTTGCAAAATTTACATATGCCATCCTGATGCCTCAACGTCAGTTTACTCCATTAGGCAAAACAACCTATGTGTCAAATATCTGTCACATTTCTGACGCTTCATTGTCGGCTTGAAAATGTTGGAACGACAACACTTCTATTGAATAATTTACTAGTGCCATCAATTACCTGACACCTCAACATTGGTTACTTCTGTTAGACAAAATGACCTATGTGTCAAATATATGATGCTTTGTAGTGTTGCAAAACTAACTTATAAATGTCATTTTTTCATGACAATTTAGGCTGTTTTATGTGTCAGATAATCGACATCTATGCCGTCGATTATCCAAAGGTGACTAGATTGTCGACTATTCGACAAAATTCCAATGATGATTTGATAAGAACCAATGTGTTGGATAATCGATGCTAATAAGTTACATATTCGACTAATATTCATTGGATTTTGGCCCCATTTGTACTAGTGAGGCTCTCACACAAAGTCTATGTAAGGGCAATGCTAATTAGAAAAATGAATCTCAAACCAAGGTCGTTGCACACTCAATCTCAAAAAAACATCCAAGTTGTTACGCACTTTAACACAATAAGAAAAAAGTCACACAATTGCATATTAAACCACATTGTTACACAATCGTTCTCACTAAGAAACAACACTCTTGTAATCCATCAATCACTCAACCAATTTGTAACATAAAAGTAAATGACTTTCTGCTACACTAATATGAGGGAATGGTCTAGGACTATGCTATCACACCATTCAAAATCTTTCTAAAATTAATAACACATAAATGAAATAAACAATAACAAAAAGACGCATAAACAAGATAGACAGCAACAACAATCACATAACTGAGAAGAATTGATGCAACTAATTAATATACTCAAATTAACCAGTGATCCCTTCTGAGAAGCAGGCCCTTCCTCCTTAGCAAGGGTTGCTATACTAAACTACAGACAAGCTACTCAAAGGAAAATATAATGCCAAAAGGTTGATATTTTCATTAATAAAACACCAGGATTACACAACTTTGATGCTTGTCCCCTTTCTGATCCTATTTCTCTAATATCTTCGTTGCCCCCATGGGGAAACAATTCACTTCGTTATATTTTTTGAATACAACAAGAAGGTCATCATAAGAATCTTTCGATTCTCATGTGATATTAAAATAAAAAGATATCATACGACAATTTCCATAGTATGGGTGACGCTGTAAACAATTTTCCCTTAATTACAATTATTTTTACAAAGAATCTTAATGAAGTGATCTGTCTTCTCTATGAATATCTCCCGATAGCTGAACTGGCTTTGACTTGATGTGCTCTAAATCTGGTCTATATAATTGATTGGAAAAATACAACATGCATAAGGAAAATTCTTTGTGTATAAAAATTGTATCAACAACAAATCATAGAGCCTTTGACCCAAACCAATAAAGGAAACTGCAAATGTAATCCTCTAACAACAACTTCAACAAACCAATTAAACCTGAAAAAACCCATATATTAGTTTTATGATAAAAATCGACTGAGATCATAGTTCTTATGCCAAATTATAAGCATAATTAGACTAAGAAAGTGACATATGGAAAATGAAATACATAGGTGAATAAGGGCTGTTACAGTGGTAGAATGTTGTCTCATTGGTCAAAAAGGAGGAAAAATAAATAGGAAAATGGATGCAAAAAGATGACAGTTCCATGGCCCAATAGTATGGCCTCTGAAATATACCACAATAGAGGGAACTTATTCTAAAGTCTTTTCAACCCTCTTTTTCTCAGTCTCAATCCCCAAAAACCTAACAAGATTCTACTATATTTCATACTACTATAAAAAATATTGCTAATGCTAAGCCCACTATAAAGACAAAAAGCATCAAAACCCATTCTAAGTCACATAGCTTTCATTTTTTTTTCTGAAATTTCAAATGTTCACTTATAAGTACAAAACTTCTTGGTAGACTTTGGAGATTCCTCCAATTCCATGTGCTACTATGTGTGCAAAAATATCAGTGTTGTCCTTGAGAAGACCAATACAAATATCATTAAGTTGGACATGTCATAAGTGAAGGTAACTAGTAAAATAAGTGATGTATTGTGTTGACGGTGCTGGAATCACCAACATGTCAAGGGAATATCCCTGGTAAGAAGTCCCGATTAAACCTCATACCTTTTGGTGTAGGAGTCCCAACAGTGGGTCATAAGGTAATGCCTTGACCGCGGTGTCACATAGAGGCAAGTAGAATAACTCTATCAGCAACAAGGGTTTGACTGATGTAGTGAGTCAAGGAAGGTGTATGAGAGGTTCCAACACTTCGAAGGGGGAAGGAGGTGAAGGTGAGTTCTAGATTGAAAGGGATCAGCCCCAATTCGGCTAGGAACACACAACACAAAGGACATGCATAGCTTTTGCTGGAGCAATCCACTCGGATGCGGAAGTAACATCATACAAGGTAATATAACATGTACAACACTCATGGATTAGTCCGAGACGAGTGCGACAATTTTTATAGCAAGGTTCAAGTGAAAGGTCTGTTTGATGTTTGACAGAGTAGTCGACACGGATGGTGACAACATTAACAACATATGCAACACATTAACAACAAGATTCATATAATTTCATGTGAATCAGTTCATACACAAGTACGTAAGTTAAACAACACATATCATTAAAGCAACCGGAGCAGTCCAACTA
Source organism: Pinus taeda (assembly GCA_000404065.3). Classification (NCBI taxonomy): domain Eukaryota; kingdom Viridiplantae; phylum Streptophyta; class Pinopsida; order Pinales; family Pinaceae; genus Pinus; species Pinus taeda. The sequence continues at coordinate 53,881 of APFE030912280.1, read as the reverse complement.
CAATAACAACATATGCATGAAACTGTGCTAGCTCTTATTATATAAAGAAGTGTTATTCACAATCACACAATACATCCATTTAAGCCTGCTAGCCCCAATAGTGGAACGTTACAACCACATCCGCCTACTCCTCCAAAGAGATGTACTAGCTCCATGCAGTGGAGAAGCCAAGGCACGTTACAATACTGTCCAAGCCTTCTTCAAAATAGTCTTAGTAGAAGCTTGGCTGACCAAAAGCCTATACAATGCGTTATGAGGGACTATTTATAGCAAAGGGTGGGGTGACCCTTGACATTCGCCTTTGTGACAGTTCAACTACCCTCATGACTCTTCACCTACTCTATGATTGTTACATCCAACCGTTGACACTTGACTTACACTTGACATGACTCAACATTACAATGCACATGTACTCATGTGAGACAACATGTCTTGAGAAACCCTTGCAAGACATCACTGACACTCGGTCCACTGTGGTGAGACTAACGCTTTGACATGCTTGCGATGGTGAAGCTGGTGAGTTGATGCCAAGCTTGGTCATCTGTGATGGTGTGCATGCACCTCATGGTGACATCTTGCTGAAGTGAACTCTTTCTTTCGTTGCAATTGGTGCATTGGTTTGACCCCTTCATCCAACTTGTATGCTAACATGCGCATGGTCCTCTTAGGTGAACCTAAAATGGAAACACACTGATGCATAATGTCTGTACTGATCTTCAAGTGCGTGCTGGTGGTCATGCACATCAACTTGCTGAAGTAACCATTCAACTCTAGTTGGACTTGCTTCTTATCTTCGCCTTGGTGAGTGTGTTGAATGGGTTGGATTACATGTGTGCGCACAATGACATGCATGCTACTGAATCCCTTGCATGCAATCAACCACACTGCTCACCATGCCTTCTTCATGTTAGATGCTGGGATGGATCTTTAACTTGTCTGGGCGTAATTTTATCAATGAATACACATTGCGCCCACTGCTCTTCTTGATCATGATGCAACTCATTCATCTGTCTGCATAGCTTCATTTTCTTCCTGAGTTTCTGCTTCAGCACATGCAACTCCTTCTTTGTTACATCTTCTTTCTTCATGCGATCTTCAAGTCGCACTGTCACTCCATAGCTAGAGTCTCCAAAGTTGCTTTCATCATCAATGGGCCTGCTTAAGCTTGCAAACTTGTTCCTCCTTTGTGTTGTCAACAACCCTCCTCTTGCATTTGTTTCATTTAGTATGCTATCTTCAACTGCTGTTCATGATGCTGCTCACTATGATGTTGTTGCTTGATGTCCCTGTCTATGAACAAATTGATGTTTTCATGAGTAGGCAAGCTCATAGACACTTGATCGACTGCATCCCCAAGGGTGCTCTGAATGGTGTCCTCATCTCTGCTCTCCTGGAAACCATTGTACATGTACTACTAAGAGGCAGTTGAACACCTGCGGTACCTGTAGACATGGAAACACTCATAGCAAGCAATCTGTCAGTCGAAAACTAAAATGAACATGAGAACTGACTTGCAACATACCTGGGTGAATGAACATGAAGGTTGCACAATTTTGGCTGGGAGGTTAGGAGACCGACTGCCAAGGTTTCTCAAGGCACAGTATGGGTTGCTGGGAGAATTTTTGACTAATGGAACTACGCAATGCAAAATCTAGTTTGGCTGCTGACTGCTGGGATTGTGCAATGCGTAATTCTGCATAGGAAGGATTGCTGGCCTAGGGACACATTTGCACAATTTCTTGGGCCAAGCAGCCACTGTCCTTGAGAAATGTGAAAAACAATTATGGAGGTTAGTGCCGGGTAGGAATGCGAAAATATGGAGAGGAAGGTGAGCCTTCCTTTCCCAGATTGCACAATGTAACCTTGGTGAAGGTAGAGCCTAGGCCAAGCTTGGCTCGACACGCCGACAGGCGACTGAAAGAAAGTAAGTTAGTGAATGCATGGCGAAACTAAGTGATAGAAGAAGTGATTGATAGTGCATGCAAAACATGAATGAAAGATTCAATAAACAAATCAACATGCATGTGGGTGAGGCAGTTCGCCAGTTGGGTGAACGTCCATGCAAAATAGTTTCATGCATGCGATAATAGTGAGATAGTAACAAAAACTGAACATAGCTAGGAAAAGGTAGTATATATGTAAACGACAACAAGAATTCAAAGAAATCAAGCAAACAATACTCCTACAAGCAAAAACACAAAAAGTGACAGAAATGCAACACAAGGCATGGGATGCAGGCTTACCCCAAAAAAGTTGATCTGAATGTGCCGGTTGCTCCTAGATGTGATGTGGGATGTCAAAGATGCAAGGTTGATGTGAGGAATGAGCTCTGCAGTCTTCGGTTGATAAGTTTTGATAACATCGAGGTTGTGATGCGTATGCCATGAATTTAGGGGAAGTGACACTTGGTGGGAGGTTTCAGAATTTCTCCTTGCATGTAACCTCCAACTGCTAAGCATAGATCCCTGAAACAAGGGATGCCTTTGCATGCTGTCTTGGGAGAAGTAGCCCATGAATGCAAGTTTGTTTTGCTTAGTCCTAGAGGGAACCGGTCAAATCAGCTGCACATGCAAGAGATTTCTCGACTGCTTGAGAAAAATGCACATTTTTTGGCTGGGAGTTGGGTTGGCTACCTCAGATATTGCACAATTTTTGGGTAGAGCAGCTGACTGCTGCCTAGATTTGCACAAATCATGGGTTGAATAGCTTCTTGTTGGGAAAATTTGCGCAAATCCTGCTGGGAGGGTTGGCTAGCAGGATTGCGTAATCCTGGAGCCTAGCAGGTTGCTAGAAAGGATTGCACAAGTCCTAGAGGGAAGTTTGGTTTCCCTCTAGAAATGCACAATTTTCAAGGGGCAGCTGCTCAGCCTGCAGTTGGACCAAGTCTGAGTGAGCAGCCTGTGAGGGGAATGGATCAACTGTGATCGACAGGCTGCCTTTGTGCAAGGAAAACACTTAAAGCTTGAGTACTTGACGAAGCAAGACAAAGTGTTATGTAAGGTTGGTAGGAAGGCTCCAAAACAGGCTAAGGAAAACCTTTGGAGGGTGGTTGTAGCTGCTACAACACTTGGTGACACACTGGTAGAACTCTAGCTCTCTGAATGGACCTTGTTTGTGAAAAGCAAGTCTAACACATCCGAAAGTATTGTTCAGCTCTCAAATCATCTTGGCTTCACACTAGCTTGATTGTAAGATGTAGCATCTTCCAGACTCTCGGTCGATTGACACACATTCCAAGCCAAGGCAACACAGTTGTTTCAATTAGGGTTGAGGGGTATATAGGTGCATAAGCAATATAGTCATCAGAGTCTTAGTTTCATCTCTGGTGTTGCTCCACTACCAACACGCTTGGACAATACCCTAGTGGAGTCACATAGGAACACAAGCATGGCTCCATTGCAAGCGAGCCTGGTCAGTACTCCGGTAGAGTTACTTGCATCACCTCCCTGTATAGGAAGCCTTTCTCTTCTTTCGCCTTATTCATTTTTCATTTTGACTTTTTTTTTTTACTTTTCATTTTTTTCATTTTCACTGTGCATAACACTTATTCATTTCAAAGGTGGAAGAGGGATCCCGACTTATTGAGAGAAGAAGAGGTTGTTCCAGAAGAGACGTAGTTTATGATATCGTTGATGTGCCTGTTAAGGTTTTCCCGCTCATGTTACTCTACATGACTGGGTTGAAAAGGGTTAACCCAAAAACAACCGACTAGAGAAGGTGACACTAGTTAGCACACAAGAATTGTGTTTTCACGAAGGTTCACTTTGAATAGTATGCATTTTCCTTCGACGTATCATGGACTAAGAGTAACAAGTTCGTCATACAGAGGCAAGATGATAAATAACCAAGTGGTGATACCTGTACACACCCTCTTGTACTTTACCCAGCTTGCTTCAAGAGTCATAAATGGTTTCAAGCAAGACTAACCTACGAATGAAACAAAAGAAATAACAAACTTCAAAGCAAAGCAAAAGCAAAAGAGAAAGTGAAAGTAAAGAAAGTAAGCAAACAAGCAAGCAAACAAACAACCAAACAAAGCATGTAAGAAAAAAAGCATGCAAGCAAACAACTAAAAGCAAACACTACTCCTACTCCTACATTAACAGTACATGGGCCTGATCACGTGAAGTGATACTTCCGATGTAGCCACTAGCGCATTGGTAGACCCATGTTGGTGAAGGCTTGGTTTGCGAGCAACCCAGTTGTGCGAACCAACAAGCAAGAAAGATATAACAATGAAGACAACCACACTTTGTGATTCAAAGTACCCATGGGAGATAAGTGAGTGCAAGTGCATGACGGGAAATCTGTGGGCTTATCATGGTGCTGTGTGACACTACGTGAAACTTTGAAGCATAAGCACACTCTTGACTATGACATGCAAGCAAACGAAAGAAACAAAGATAACTTGCGTCATGCATGAGTGCTCGCAATGTAAGACTCCTATAATGAATGAGAAATGGGATCATGTAGTTCGAGTGGAGAAAGTAAAATATGAGTGTTATATTGGTCTTGAGTGCATACAGATGAGTGATGAGGATGAGTGTTTGAACAATTTCCTAATCGGAAACGAAAACAACCTTAGGACAATGAGGGCCTGACATAACCATCAGCTCGGGCTGAAGTGCTTCGATAGTCCGTGGGGTTTCGAATTCATAGATAGATGGATCTTTGTAGACCAGTGGCTTAGACAGACTAACAATGAGTGAATCAACATCGTGATTAGATGATGAGGTGAAGAGATCATGACAACCAAGATCAGAAAATTTAGGATGTTGGTCAACATCCTCATGGTTGGATGAATCACACAGAGGGGTAGATGAAAAGCGAACAAAATTATCCTCTGCATTTATGGAAAAGACAGATGAAGGATCAAGTGGATTTTCAATGAGTAACTTATCCTCTCCATTGTTGAATGATGGACTAGCATCTGATGAGTCCTACAAGTAATCAACAGTGGGTGCATCCATGGATGAAGACACACATGCAAAATCATGGATGGCAGGTTCACCAAAGAAACTAGGAAAGAGCGGAGGGGCCTCAGACAAAAGGGAGTCATTCTTCGCCGAGTGTTGATGTTCAAGCTCCCACTCATACTCTTCATGAATGATAGCGCATGTTGGTTATGCAACACCAACTCCATCATTGGGTTGTTCCTTGTTCACACCAAGTGAAAAGTCCGAAATGGACGAACACAAGAAAACATCATCCAGAGGAACACCTGAGTGCGAAGATGGAGGTTGAAGAAAAGAATGCATATGGGAACTCGAAGGATTCACAACCAAATCTGCGTGAAATTTGAGTGGAGTGATGTTGGGAGGGTGCAAAGGGTGAAAAGATGTGCAAACATGATCCTCAACATCACTGGGCGATGGTGGAACTGGTGAATGAGAGAGAGGCAAATATCCCATTGAGACAGTGCCTGCTCCCACATGGGATTGCGCAGTTCCATCAACGAAGAAGGTTGAGCGAGGTTTGACATCAAGCTTCTTCTTGGGACAGGAAAATTTCTTAAGACAATACTCGAACCAGTCCCAGAGATAAGCGAACTTCATTTTGCTCCTTGGAGTTTGAAACTACAAGTCACGAAAGAGCTGCCAAAAATCAATAACGAATTCATGCGGAGCCCTCTATTGTTGTAATAGTTTCTGGTCAAGATGGTTTGGATCAAAAAAATAGTACGTGTCTTCAATAAGATCACAGAAGTGCTCACATGAGTGCATGGTGTCAGTCGGTAGGCTAAGCACCCAACGAAATGGAGATTCGCGAAGTGTGAATGCGAGTAGCAACCCGACCTTTCGTCAGTAAACTCATCTTCCTCATAAATCATGGAAATAAAGTTATGTAAGTGCTCAGGCCAGGCCACTTTGCCTTCACCATCATACGTGTGATTGGACAAGAGATTGAAAAGCTTCCTCGAGATGGAGACATATTCACGATTCGAAAATAATCTCGAGGGAAGAAGAATGCAAGACTCCATGAAAGATATGTAAGCGTTCAAAACTGGATGAGAGGACACTACTTGTCATTAGGCCCTCCTTCTAGTGCCAGAAATGTTGATAGTGTTGGACCCGCCAACATGTCAAGGGGATCTCCCTGGTAAGAAGTCCTGATTAGTCCTCAGACCATTTGGTGTAGGAGTCCTAGCAGTGGGTCGTAAGGTAATGCCTTGACCATAGTGTCGCACAGAGGCAAGTATAATAACTCTGTCAGCAGTAAGGGTGTGACTGATGCAGTGAGTCAAGGAAAATGTATGAGAGGTTCCAACACTTCGAAGGAGGAAGGAGGTGAAGGTGAGTTCCAGTTTGAAAGGGATCAATCCCAACTCGGTTAGGAACACACAACACAAAGGACATACACAACTTCCAGCGGAGCAGTCCACTCGGATGCGAAAGTCACATCATACAAGATAAGATAAGATGTACAACACTCATGGATTAGTCCGAGACGAGTGTGACAGTTGTTGTGGAAAGTTTCAAGTGAAAGGTCTGTCTGATGTTCGGCAGAGAAGTTGACACGGACGGTGACAACATTAACAACAAGATTCATATAATTGCATGTGAATCAATTCATACATAAGTACATAAGTTAAACAACACATATCATTAAAGCAACCAGAGCAGTCCAACTACAATAACAACATATGCATGAAAATGTGTTGGCTCTTATTATTTAAAGAAGTGTAAGTCACAATCATACAATACATCCATGTAAACCTTCTAGCTCCAACAGTGGAATGTTACAGCCACATTTGCCTGCTCCTCCAAAGAGATGTACTAACTCCGTGCAGTGGAGAAGCCAAGGCGCGTTACAATACTGTCTAATCCCTCTTCAAAATAGTCTTAGTAGAAGCTTGGCTGACCAAAAGCCTATACAATGAGTTATGAGGGACTATATATAGCAAAGGGTGGGGTGACCCTTGACATTCCCTTTTGTGATAGTTCAACTACCCTCATGACTCTTCACCTACTCTATGACTGTTACATCCAACTGTTGACACTTGACTTACACTTGACATGACTCAACATTACAATGCACATGTACTCATGTGAGACAACATGGCTTAAGAAAGCCTTACAAGACATCACTAACACTCAGTCCGCTCTTGTGAGACCAACTCTTTGACATGCTTGTTATGGTGAAGATGGTGAGCTGATGCCAAGCTTGTTCGTCATTGATGGTGTGCATGCACCTCATGGTGACATCTTGCTGAAGCGAACTCTTGCTTCCGTTGCAACCGGTGCATTGGTTCGACCCCTTCATCCAACTTGTTTCTTAACATGTGCATGGTCTTCTTGGGTGCGACTGAACTGGAAGCACACTGATGCATAATGTCCATGCTGATCTTCATGTGTGTGCTAGTGGTCATGCGCATCAACTTGTCGAAGTACCCGTTTGGATCTTGTTGGACTTCTTATCTTCGCCTTGGTGAGTGTGTTGAATGGGTTGAATTGCATGCGTGCACACAATGACATGCATGCTACTAAATCCCTTGCATGTGATCAACCACACTGCTCACCATGTCTTCTCCATGTTAGCTATTTGGATGGATCTTTAACTTGTCTGAGCACAGTTTCATCAATGAATGCACGTCGTGCCCACTGCTGTTCCTGATCTTGTTGCAACTCATTCGTCTGTCTGTGCAACTTCATGTTCTTCCTGAGTTGCTGCTTCAACACATGCAACTCCTTCTTTGTTACATCTTCTGCTTTGTGTGATCTTCACGTCATGCTGTTACTCCATAGCTGGAGTCTACAAAATTTCTTTCATCATCAATGGACCTGCTTAAGCTTGCAACCTTGTTCTGCCTTTGTGTTGTCAACAACCCTCCTCTTGCATTCGTTGCATTTGGTATGTTGTCTTCAACTACTGTTCATGATGCTGCTCGCTGTGATGTTGCCACTTGATGTCCTTGTCTATGAACAACTTGATGTATTCGTGAGTAGGAAAACTCATAGACACTTGATTGAATGCATCCCCAAGCGTGCTTTGAAAGGTTTCCTCGTCTCTGCTCTCATGGAAACCATTGTACCTATACTATTGAGAGGCAGTTGAACACCTGTGATACCTGGAGACATGGCAACACTCATAGCAAGAAATATGTTAGTTAAAAACCAAAATTAACATGAGAACTGACTTGCAACATACCTAGGTGAATGATCATGAATGTTGCACAATTGCAGCCGGGAGGTTGGGAGATCGACTGCCAAGACTGCTCAAGGAACAGTTTGGGCTGCTGGGAGACTGGCTGATTGCTGGAACTGTGTAATGTATAGTCTAGTCTAGATGTTGACTGTTGGGATTGTGCAATGGGAAATTCTAGCTTGGAAGGATTGCTAGCCTAGGGAAAGATCTGCACAATTTCTTGGGCCAAGCAGCCACTGTCCTCCAGAAATACGCAAAATAGTCCTGGAGGCCAATGTCGGGCAGGAATGCACAAATCTAATTAGGAAGGTGAGCCTTCCTTTCCCAGATTGAGCAATGCAGCCTTGGTGAAGGCAGAGCCTGGGCCAAGGTTGGCCCAACTCGTCGATGGGTGACCAAAAGCAAGTAAGTTAGTGAATGCATGGTGAGACTAAGTGATAGCAAAAGTGATTGACTGTGATGAAGAACATGAATCAAAGATTCAACAAATAGACCAACATGCATGTGGGTGAGGCAGTTCGCCGGTTGGGCGAACGTCTGTGCAAAACAATTTCATGCATGCAATAATAGCGAGATAGCAACGAAAACTGAAACAAAGCTAGGACAAGATAGCATTTATGTAAACAATAGCAAGAATTCAAAGAAATTAAGTAAACAATACTCCTACAAGGGAAAAACACAAAAAGAGACAGAAATGCAACACAAGGCATGGGAAGTGGGCTTACCCCAAAATAGCTGAGCTGAATGTGTTGACTGCTCCTAGATGTGATGTGGCATGTCAGAGCTACAAGGTTGATGTGATGAATGAGCTCTACAGTGTTCGATTGATGAGTTTTGATAACATCGAGGTTGTGACGCGCATGCCACGAATCTAGGGGAAGCGACACTTGGTGGGAGGTTTCATAATTGCTCCTTCCATGTAATCTCCAATTGCTAAACATAGACCCCTGAAACAAGGGATGCCTTTGCATGCTGTCTTGGGAGAAGCAACATGCATGTTTTCTTAGTCTTGGAGGGAACCGGTTAACTTCGCTGCACATGCAAGAGACTGCTCGACTGCTGGAGAAAAATGGACCTTTCTGGCTGGGAGTTGGCTCGCTGCCTAGGAGATTTGTGAAATTCCTAGGTAGAGCAGCTGTCTGCTGCCCAAATTTGCGCAAATCCTGGGCTAAACAACCCGCTGTTGGGAAAATTTTCCCAAATCCCACTGGGAGGATTGGCGGGCAGGATTGCGCAATCTTGGAGCCCAGTAGGATGTCAGAGAGGATTGTGCAATTCCTATAGGGAAGGTTGGTTTTCCTCCAGAAATACGCAATTTTCAAGGGGAAGATACTCAGCCTGCAGCTGGACCAAGTCCGAGTGAGCAGCCTGTGAGGGGAATGGATCAACTATGATCGACAAGCTACCTTTGTGCGAGGAAAACACTTGAAGCTTGAGTACTTGACGAAGCAAGACAAAGTGTTGTGTAAGGTTGGTAGGGAGGCTCCAAAATAGGCTAAGGTAAAATTTTGGAGGGTGGTTATAGTTGCTACAACATATTGATACAATTTTCCTATGATCCGTGAGTACATCAAGTAATCAATATCATAGTTGTGAACATAGCAAAGGCATATGGTTCGCTATTGAGTAGGGACAAGTCTCATAAATTCCACAGGTACTTTTTTATTGATTAGTCTCAACCCTAGTTACCCTATCAAGGAAAAAATAATAAAATACAAGTAAATAATGAGCCTCACTTGAAACACACAGTAAATCAACTTGAGGATCCCATTAAGATAATCAACACTGTCAAAACTACATTGGGGAAACATTTTCTTAAGACTATCTTTCATGATCCTTTAGCCTAGTTAACTTGCACCACGTCAGAAACACAATTGATCTCATTCAAGTACTACAAGCTGGTGATAATGAACTCGATATTGAACTATATATATTGATAACTATACTAATATATATGTAAATATTTATGGTTTTACTAAATTTGAATTTGGTACTAATATTTGTACTTTAATTTTTGATGATTATGAAATGTAGGACAAAGCTAGTGCAAGATGTACTCTAATAGACCATTGTGAACAAAAAACCTTGATGTCCTACTAGTTAGAATATGAATGTACAAATAATTTATAGATGATCACACCCTAGGTATGGAATATTAATTATGGTTTATGTAAATTTAAAGGATCACCAACAAGAAGTATAGGTACACATGTTGTCTTTTAAATCATTGGAGGCTACCACCATTCCTCATTTCTTGAGTTCTGCCACTGAAGCTGTCATGAATACATATTCTACTTCTCGTCCCTTCTGTCACTGTGTTTTTATTGACTCAATTAGTAAATCATATATCCCAACCAAAACCCCAAGTTGGTGGATAATCTATGCTAATAAAAAAACACTTGAAACCAACCTCATATACCTAATCATTCCAGTTAAGAGAAGTGTTGATTTTTTCCAATAAAAACTACACTAGGTGCACCCTACATTGGACCCATTAGTCCATAATGAAATAAGAAAATTGATTGATGCAAAAAGATATTTCAATATCAAATTCATCACATATATTATGACGTTTGCATTAGGGAGGAAAGGCCAATAGTCATTAAGATTCTCCTTTTGGAAACCCTTTTTCTTAGAGCCTATCATGCATGAAAACTATGATTGTTGTTACCTCTGCATAAATAAAGTGGTTCTTTTTCTTTCATTTTTGGCTGTTTTATTTACATTTTTCTATGATTTCCATTCTTTCAATTATCCTTGTTTCTCTCACCCTTGTACATAAATAAATCCTATTCTGATAATGAATTCCATGATGTGACTTGACATATGATATCTTTACCCAACTATTTATTTTAGGCATGGCATAGGTTAAATCATGGATCTATGTGCAATGCTTAAGACCATTTCATATAATACCACAATTCCAATTCTTCCAAAAGATATTGCAATCTATGTGGGGAACACTCTTTGAACAATGGTAATGTTGAGTGGACTTGGATCTAACTATTAAGCTGGTTAAGAAGCCTCTAATAGCCTATAAATTATTTATATCCTCATCTTGATCTAAAAGCTCAAGCTTGAGAAAGGATGTTAGGGAGATGAACTTACAACAAGTAGTATTTAAAATTTCCCAAGGGACCACCTTGGCTCCCATTCAGGATCCACTCATCCACCTTGTGGTCAACTAAGCCCAATAAGGAAAAGTATCATAAATGAAAAAATTTCAATAAATAAAAGATAAAGGTTTGGGAATGGTTTCTTGAGCAACTAGAACCCATAAGAAACTTCATCACGGCTATGAATTCTCATTGTTAATGAAGCAATGTTTGTGATTATGAGATGACTTTGTTCGAGCTATGGACGCTCGCTGGCAGTAGAGCTAACGATAGAAACACATCTTTAATGTTTGATTATTCATTCTACACGTCTTTAATGTTTGATTATTCATTCTCTTGAAGCATCACTATTTACTGCACTAATGTCTAAGTGACGAGGAAAACTCTTGGAAAAGTTTACACCATTTTGGTTCCTCCTTAGAATGCAACCAAAATCAGGAAAAGAGAAGTCATGTAACTTAACCTTCCATAGTTCGCAGTAGTGGTACCCTAATGGTAGGAACACGATGTTTGAAAAGCAAATAAATCACATGCAGTGGTACCCTGATGGTATGAACAAGATGTTTTAAAATATCATCAATAACATGTGATTCCAACATATTCTTAGATATACACAAAGATTTAGGGGTCCTAGCAATGTTTCTGCCATTTTTTGTGGCTCTGATAACTACCCCCCTCAATTTCTCTCAAGGCCTTATGCTTGCAAGTAATTGAGGGACCCCACTTTTCCACTAAGTTTATAGGTTAACACACCAATTCTATCCAACACTTGAAGCCTATGATAAACCCTATAATGATCTAAGAAAATGGAGGAGAACTTATGAGTTTTACTAGGGTTTACTATACAATTCATCAACACAAATACCCCCTCCAACCCTTATTTTTTTTTAGGCAACCTTTGGGGAATGATTTAAATTAAGCCATATTGCAAATTTTGATGATTTTAGCCTTTGTGTAGTGCTGCACTATGCCTATTTTCAATGTTGTAGCATACAACTAGCACTCAATGTAGCATTACAGGTCCATATTTAGACATAATTTGATGTTTTTCCTTAATTTTCCTTCTGTGGCCTCTGTAGCGCTATGTTAAGCACCTGGACAATTCCATAACACTAAAATGTGTTGAAAGGATGCACTAGAGAGTTTTATTGGTCTCTTCCTCAACTCTCTAGAATTATCCTGTTCATCTTCTCAACGCTATAGGGTCTCCCTTGGGCAAATTTGGTGTGCCCCCCAAAAAAAAAGAATTTGACCTCTTTGAGACTCATCATGCATAAATGATCTCAAATATAGCAATATAATACATAAATGATGCTTAATGATGTGCTACAATGTATCAATGAAATTCCCCTCAAATATATAGCACTGTATTGTCCCTTTTCTCAACGTTACAAGGTACCGCTTAGTGAAATTTTGGTGTTTTTCTTCAAATTTTTGCCTCCCCAAGCCATTGTACTACAATGTTGCTCATTATTACAATAATATAGCACATAATTGATTAATAATGCAATGATACATCATATTCTCAAGCTTCTGGACTAAGCCATGGTGATTCCCTCAAAGTTTTCCCTTAGTTATGCTGCCTTTTGCCCAAGCTTTCTTGGTGTAACATTGACCAAAATTAGAGGTAAAAGGAAGAATTCATTAAGGAACAAAAAATTATTGAAAAATTTACTTATCCCAAATAGATTCAAGATACTTCCCCCAAAGATGCCTAGGGTTTCCCCTCCTAAGAACCCCTAGGGTTTCATGCTCTAGAGCCATCTCAATGCTCTAACTCAACTTTTGGATTCATTAATGACACACCTTCTAAATTCAATAATGGCTACATAAACAAGTATTATCATGCAGTTCCTTTTTCAGAAGCACATAGAGGGTCCTCCATAGGAAAATGCTTAGCCATTTAGGTCAAAATTTTGAATATGTAATTGTGATAGGTAGGAGTGATTTTTGGGTTGATTTAGTCAGTTTCACTCTCCTTATCATTAAGAATGAATACTTTTACACAGGCATAGCCACACATTAGAAGCCAAGCCCCTTAATTCTCCACGTTCAACATCACAAACTAATTTTTATAATGGGTGGATGTTGTTTTCATTGATTGTGCAAAAGATTTCAATCCAGAGACGGCCACTTTGAAAGCTAGCCAAGAACTAAAACACCTAGCTACAAGAAGTACTATGTGCTATGTATCAGTAGTAATTAAAGTATAGAGAATATATTTGAATCTTAATGGAAGCCCCATGATCAAGACACGAGTGGACAAATGTCTCCATCTTTGTAGTTGATGATTTAAAGTTTCAAGAGATATTAGAGAAGGATGAGGCTCAATCAATGGAACAATGCCAACAAAAAATAGCCTTGTGCTCACCCTTGATCCCATTGAAGAAGAATGTGCTCGTACTCTCCCAAGGCGCAATATAATGTTACACAATAATAGAAAGTAAGCCATCCCGAAAAGACAAAATGATTATATCACACTATGAAGTCTAGGTGGCATACCTTTAAGGTAACATGTTGTTCTCAATTGAATATTTCATCAAAATGTAATAGATGCCAGCCTCACTCTCGATAGTTTCAAAATATTTTCATTTATTATATTTGTAAATTAAGAGAAGTTGAAAAGTTGTAACTAGCCTAACATGAAGTTGAATATTCAGAAAGGTGATTACTAACTCAAGTCTATAAATAATGTAAAGCTCTATATTGGAAGGAACTTTTGGACTTTTTAGGTAGGAAAAATCTTAGAAGAGTTCCCATTTTAGGATTTCTTATTCTTCTTTGAAATCACTAAAGACCAAATATTAGAAGTTGACAACTCTATATTGATTGATTGATAAAATGGAGAAGCCTTTGAAAGGAAATTCTCAAAACTATATGATTACATGCATCCTTTTCATGTTTTTACTAACTACTCATCAACTATTCATGTATGCGTGTGTTTTGTGGGATGTATATCACTAAGATGATGGAATATCTTGTAGATTAGAGGGTTTCTCTCACATTCTTTCTCTTTCAAATTTTGTACTTTCATTTATGAGTACTTGTTATATCTCAATGTTGACTATTATTCATTTGCTCTAGTAAGTTAAGCTCCTGTTGTTGTTTTGGATTACATCCAACTATTTCCTTACTTGTGCAGTTGTGAGTTACCTGCTCATTGCTTCATGTTTATTCTCTATCTCTTACCACTGTTGATGTAGTTCAAACTATTTTCATCTTATTGGATTAGTTCATGTAGCTTAGATTCCACATACTCCTTGCTATGGTGATCCCTCATATCTCATAGCATTCCTGAAACCAATAATGGTTACCAAGCTAGAATTTGGATGGGTCTCTTGCACTAAATGGTGTGAGGCATAGTTGGGAGCTCATACCAGAGAGAATCCCTAAAACAATGTTACCAACTCAATGAGAATCATAATCTCAAAACAAGAACTCTAACCCAAAAACCCCTATTTTTGCGCCAAAAACTTGAAAAAACACCAAAAAATAAAAAAAGTGGTGATGCAACATCACCCTTTTCTAGGGTTAAAATTCCAACATTTTTCAGCCATGATTAAAAATCAAATTCATGATCATGGAAAACCTTAAAATTCCAACAATTCAACCATAACATTAAAGATTAGGCTGATCTTAGCACTATGGATGGGGCCGTTCCCCACTGCGAAGAACCGTGACCCATAGCCTAACATGCTTTTGTGGATCAAAACCCTATGTCAAACACCTTATTGGGTGGATCGATGGGCGCCAATAGCGATTCATACTACGTTCCAATCAGGAAACCGAACGACTGCCTTATTAACCACACAACATGAATTTCACAAACAATGTACGCGGTGCGTGAGATGTCGAATCCACCGGGGCAAAAGTAGTAGTAGGTATGGTATACCATTATGAAAGGATATTGTGTGCTTCTCGGCAAAGGTTTCTATGCACTTCTCGGGTTCAACCTTGATCGGTGGGCTAACATAGAATAAAAATATCGATCAAGAAGCACATGATGTGCAGAGTCTAGGGGGTAGGAGGCCAGTGGGAAATGCCACAAAATAGTACAGTGTTCCTGGGACGTTGAGGAGTCAATTGTATATGAGGGAGTAGATATCGTACGTGCCAGTTCGTCTAACGCGTCTGCTCTCGAAGTATATCATCCTCACTTGGGATATGTAAAGTACCTCATATGGGAACAAACTAAATGCGAAAGTCGTTCCCTCTCATGTTAGTGTTCTAGGTTGCAAGACATAGAGAGCTCCGTGGCAAAACCCTTCTCGAGAGGAAAGGTTGAACAACATGGGGCGAGTCGAGTGCGTAGGGCAAGGTTTGATGGATTTGACGCCGATTGAATTGTGTAGATGGACGACCTTATCCCACTATCTTACATGTCCTAAACTCATTGCTTCTGATACTGCAAGAATCAAAACCCATAGCTGGCCCCACGGGGTTTTATTCAGGAGCCATGATTTCATTTACCTCCATACATGTATGCATATTTTATAAGTTTGATTTAGAAGGCTCACTTTCATTATCATTTTCCCTTGGCTTATTGTTCTTCTATATTAACGATATGAAAAAGAAGAGATCATATTTCCATGGCATGTCCAAGGGAAATTGAATTTCATCTAGAATTTTGCCTACCACACTACCACCTTGATTGTTTAAGAGGGCATAAACCCCCCGGGAAATGGAATATATTATATGATTCTTCTTCTTGGACTTGAAAATAATGCCTCGTCAATTTGGACTAACTGCTTGACATATGCTCACACCAAAATTGTTGGGGTAAGGAGCATAGGAAGCAAGTGGCAATATACATAAATACCCTACCCTAAGGTATAGATTAATTTCCTAACACATCATCTTTGGTTCCCTCACTATAATAACTGGGAAAGCAATATACATCAAGATATTGAGAGAATTTCAACAAGGAAGTGTCTCGAGTGATGGTTCCGACTTAGAACCGAGAGATCGAGCGAGGCATCAAGCTTCATACCGAACAACTTGAACTTGCTCCTTTCCAATTTCTTAATATAGACAACCCGTCCTAATATGTCCTTTCTCCTGGACATAGCATAGATGACTTGGTAATTCTCGTATTGCTACCTAATCGAACATACTTGACACTTGCTTTGTCAACCCAACCTTCTCAGCTGCACCACCTGCTTTGTCAACCCAACATATACAACTAGAAATGTATTGGTTCCTAATCATCGAACATAGGCTACTTGTTTCCCTTTTTGTTTCTTCCTACCAAACACTTACTAATATCATATCACCTTGCATGCACTAAACTTATAAACTCCTAATATCTCCCCTCTACTTGACATACTGAACCTTCCTGCTTGACTTGACCCACTTTCCTTGCCTTGATAAAAAGAAACAACTCCATGATGACTTAACATAACCTAAGCTACTTTCTGATGACTTGCAAGAATCAATATGCGTTATTCCTTATTGACTACATGGTTATCTTATTGTTGTTATTTTTCAACTGACAAAAAGACTTATTGGTCTTTTTGTTGTTCTTCATAGCGAGTGTGAGTCGTTCCTCCTTGCCTTGAGAAAGGTTGTTTTTTCGCATGACTCTGAAAAACCTTAAAATAATGACTTTTTTCAACCACATAATTAAAACCAACATAGCATGAGTACAAAAAACCCTAAAATTCCAACATTTTTTAACCATGACTTTATAAACCAAATATCATGACTAAAAAATCTTGAAATATCAACATCTAAATCAAAGAATAATTCTACAAAGAACAATTTTTTTAAAGGCCAAAATTATAGCGCTTTTGAGATCTTTGCTTATGACAACTTAACCTATTTTTAACGGGGCATTAAAATTGCAATATTTTTAACGATGACTTATAAATCGCCCTTAGTATACACAAAATCATGAAAATCACTCTTTAAAAAAATGACCTAACACAGTTTTCTTTATTTATTATTTTTTTAAACAATCTAATTTAAATAAAAATGTATTTTCCAAAAAATTAAAAAATCAAAAAATCAATAAAAAGTGATTAAAAAAATTTAAAGTAATGAAAAAAAACAACATAAAATTTTACAAAATTATTTAAAAAAATAATAAACAATATAAAAACCTATATAAAAATATTAATATATATATATATATATATAGAAATAAAATTTAAATATATATATATGAAAAATAAATTAATATATATATATATATATATATATATATATATATATATATATATATATATAAAACAAAAAAAGATTAAACAAATATTTTTGTTGTTGAGATGACTAGGTGCTTAAGCTTTAGCTTGGGAAATTATGACTCAAGGGTATCTAAGTAGTCAAAATCACCAGTGGATTGTACCCTGCCTAGGTCACTCCGACCTTTTGCATGACTATACTTTTGTCCACAAAGTTTCAAATTGGTGACCTTCACATCACAAACTACCTTAATAGTACACCTATCACTGTCTATTTTATGCCGTGTAGGAAAAAATAAACAAATATATTAAACCTCCTTAAAAAAAGAACTTATTTAATTAAAAATTAAAAATTAAAATAAACTTATTTATAAAAAAATTCAGAAAATAAACGTATTTAATAGAAAAATTCTAAAAATAAATATACTTGTTTAATTAAAAAAGGAGGAAAAAAGCATAAAACAAAACTTATTAAAAAAACAAATAATTAAAAAGGAAAATAATGTATTGTGGGTAATGGTGATTCTCAGCGTCATCACTCCACTCACGGAGTTAGCTAAGCAACCAGGTGCACAACACGTTTTTTTTGTAAGTAAAATTTATTTGTTATTGTTTATTTTTAATTTTGTATTTTAATGCTTTTTCTCTTTTAGAAACATTTCCTTTATTCTTATTTATTTTGGTTAATTTATTTCTTATTCCTTTAAAATGACTTGTTACAAAAATAGATGATATGCTTTATGCTATTGTTTATGCTATATTCAGTGATAGTTTGTTTTAAGGGAAACCAATATGGTTGATGTTCGATAATAGTCTAGGTATATCAAAATGTTAACAATTATTATTGTCATTTCTATGACAACTAAAAATAAAAGATATGTGCTGAGTGGCTAAATGTAACACCAAGAATAAAATGAAGTAACCAGGGCTAGATCCTGAGCACTAGTTCCTGCTAGTGCTAGAGGTTTCATACCAAATTGGAGATGGCCTTCTATTTCATTAAGTCAAGCATCCAAACTAGCAAGACAGGAGAGTTGATGATGATGAACACGTTGGATTTCTATTATATCATTGTAATCTTCATTTTTTTCCTCTAGGACCCTACCAAGAGTGTCTTCATCTGCCAGTGGAGGGTAATGGAGTTCAAATATTGACTCCATCTTCGTCTGGTATGTCCAGGGCTAAGAACCCAATTGGCTACTTTGGCTTGAATTTCAAAGATAGAGTAAGCTTAGTAGTTATTAGTGGTCAAGGCTTTAAGTTGATTAATTTCCTCTTGGATTTTTAGAGGAATGAAAGAGAGAAAAATGATTATTACAGCCTGAGCTTGGGCTTGGGATTGTGTTTGGCCTTGAGGATCTCTGCCACAAACCCTTGGAGGTAGCGCATCCTTTATCAGGGCATGCTGCGGTTGGTTACTGGGGATCAAGATAAAAATGTTGCCCAGAAAACCCTGAAATCGAGGGGACTGTAAAATAGAAAAACCAAATAGAAATAAAGCCCAAGGAAACTCGAATTGCTAGGGGAGTCTATGTCGACTTATTGAGAGATGGAGCAGCTGAGGGGAGGATAATAAAGGAATCCAAGCAGGGTCCAAAATCCACAAAGAGACAAGGAAACCAAAACCAATGCTCACCTCCATTATGCTCTTAGCACTATTGTAACAACCCCAAGTTAAATTTCCATGTAAATAAAATAAACCAAGGTCATGGGACATGTATTCCAAGATGAATGGAGGAGAAAAATATTACACTGGGAATGACTTGTGGTTTATTATTGGCTATGGAAATTGGCATTGGCATTGGAAAAGGAAAAAGGCAATAAAAGACAATTTAATATAAGGAATAAAGGGAAATTGGAGAAAAGGAAGATGAAGGGACAAGCATATACATGCAAAGGAAAATGAAGGAAAAGCAAAAGAAAAAAGGAAAATAAAAGGTGAGTGAACATTCATACACAATCTTAGACATTCTAGCATTCACTTACAAGAGAGAAGAGCAAGAGAGAGAGAAAGAAAGCAAGAAACAAGAAAGGGAGTGCAAGAGGGAGATTGGACAATAACAAGCAAGGGTAGAAATCAAGAAGAAAAGGAGCGATAAACAAAAGGATTTTGCAAGTAGCAGATTGCATGTTTAGTTATCTTGCTTGGATGTGAATGCACGACTTATGCATTAGTTTATTGGTCATGTTTGCTGTCATTAGCATGGGATTTTCTTGGAATGATAGTGATGTACAACCTTGCCTTTTCCATTTCTTGGATATTCATGATGTAGTGGGTTCCCTGTAGCAAGCTCCATCAAAAGTATGCAACATGGGTACTCCTTAGATGATGAATCAAATTATGCATCCAATGAGTGTTTCCGATCAAAATTTGAGTAAACCCATAAGGAGATAAGTTAAAAATATGAGTTGAAAAAATAGTTTTTTCTTTTTTCCCTCTAAAATTTGATGATGTAATCTATTCTTAGTTTATTATTTCCATTATTATTTTATAATTTCCTTAGGAGGCCCATTTTATACCTCAAAAGTCCCCTAATGGGAACTCTTGACACGTGGGTGGAGACAGGAAAATTCCTCTAGGCGTGGTGAAGAAAGTCTGAGGCATCCATGCTTGTATTGGTTTTGGTGATTTATGGCCTGATTTATGTGAAATCGTTGTGGTTGAGGGTTGAGGTGGTTTAACCTCTAGATTCCTTGGTTGGTTTTGTTTTAGTTTATCCCATGTGATCCCACATTCATGCTTGGAATATGGCACAAGGGTGATGGGGTGGAAGAAAATTTTGGTTCATCCCAATCTATGGTCTGGTGGTATGTGGAAGTCCCTGACTTGGTTGGCTCTATGCATATGTTATTATGTGTTATTTATTATTGATATCAATGAGCACATGTATTGGTTATTGTATTGAATTTATGACTCGTTTGTCATAGATTCATTATGGTTAAATGCTGGTTATGGGTATGGTACATTCTTATTGTATGATGTGCTCTTGTTATGGATCTTGTTCATGGTTTGATAAGTTATTGAATGGTTAGATGAATGTATGAGATAACAAGTGTTGTTGTAGCTATCCTAGAGGGAAGTAAGCCTTCTTGATGATTCTCTAATGAAACTAACAAAATAGTGAACATATATGCATTCATGACCTTTGGTTGCTATGTTTACAAAGTGTTTTTCTAAATGTTTATCATGTGTTTAGCAAGATTGGGAAAGATTTGAGCCTAAGTTTAGATTATGTTGACTTGTGATTATCGCTAGCAGGGTTCTGGAAAGTTTTGGGTAGTGGCCTATAGGCTAGCCATGAAATTCTGGCATTGAATTTGCAACCACCGACATGGAACTGGGGGTTTTCGGCTGTAGCCGCATGGTGGATGGATTATGCATGCAGATGAAGCCTTTTGTCTGCATGGACTATACTACATGCATGTGGCTGGGATGTAAAGTCAAGTTGAAAGATATTTCTATCTTAGGGAAATATCATCAGTGGATGTTATTTGACATTTGGGTGATCAGGTGTCCCTGGGATGTTAGAGTAAGTTTTAGGATAGTAGACCCCACTTCCATAACTAGAACTTGGATGTTGGGTCATGCATAGTAACTATTGTCTCATGTTTACCTTGGTGAGCTTATAAAAGCGGGTAAATGTGGGGTGGGGTGTTACAGAGTGGTATCAAAGCGAGGTTGCAACGTTGGACTTCAAGGTATACACATATTGTCAGGCATTCATGTAAGTTGTTTATATGTTTTCCATACATGCATGTTAGCTAATTATTGAAATTTCTATTTTATCATGCACACGATATGTTTTATTATGCTAATATGGATTGGTCTATGCAGATGCAATAGCCTTACCAACAGTAAGTTGAGGTACACTTTTAATTATGCTTTTATTTATATAATAGTTATATGTTGCAGGAAATAGATGGCCAAGAGATGAAGAGAAGAATAGTTGAGTCCAATTCATATGACTCCCCATACAGGTCAGAAGAGACATTGGTGGGATGGGAGAGATTAGTTGAACAACAGGGAGAGGGAGACTCTCCTAATCTAATAGATACATTAAGAAGTTTGAAGGAAGAGATTTTAAGTTGCAAGGTAGACAATGAGAGGTTGATTGAAGCATAAGAAAGGCTTGTGAAAGCTCAATAAAATCAAGACGAGGTTAGTGTAGTCATCCTCCAGAGCCTTTCATATTTGCAGAAGCAGGGACAATTGGGAATCATTCATGGGGACAAACAGGAAGAAAATAATAATGGTGTATGTGGAAGAAGGTCTCAGAAAAGGCATAGGTTGGACATGGATGATATAGTGAAGAGTGGAAGACTCTTGGATACACTTGAGAGGAGGGCTAACACTCATGGATTTTGTTCTAGCTCTACTTCTAGGAGACATCATCACCATCACCACCAACATCATTATAAGAAGAGTGAGAAGGGATATTTTCCAGAAGAGTTAAAGAAATCCAAGCCTCCTACATTTTATGGCGAGTTGACCAAGTCAGAAGATGTAGAAGCACAACTTCTTGGGATGAGGAAATTATTCAGACTTCATAATTACTTTGAGAATATGAAAGCCAAGACAACTACTTTCAGGCTTAAGGGAAAATAAAATATTTGGTGGGAAGATGATAAGCATTTAAGAGGTATTATAGTGAAGGAGTTGATTTGGGCAGAATTCGAAACTCATTAGGAAGAAGTACCTGGCTGAGAGATATTATGATGGAAAGGCCAAGGAATCCTATGAGCTCAAGATGGGTTCCATGTTATACGAAGAATATAAAACCAGATTTCTAAACTTGTTGAGATATATTCCCTATCTCAAGTATGAGAAAGCAAAGATCCAAAGGTTCATCAACGGATTTCCATTATCATTCAAACACTGGATTGATTTTGATGAGCCTCGGTCTTTGGAGGAAGCTATCAGGAATTTGAAGCATTGTTATGAGTAGTCAAAGTGCAAGCCTGAGTTCAAGTGTGATCGGAAGGGTAATGAGAAGAGTAAAGGAAAATGGCATAAGAAGCTAGGAATATTTCGAGATGTTGGTGACAAGGAAAATGTGGCTTTGCATAAGAAGTTCAATGCAGCTGAGAGAGGACATGGGTCTCAGCCCAAGGAGCAACAAAATAAAGGAAATGGAATAAGCCATTGAAGTGTTGGACCTATGGTGGAGACCATCACAAGAGGGATTGTCCATCGTATCATGGTGGAATACCTCAGATCTATAGTGCTAAGGAGACACAGATAGTTGGGGATGTAGGCCAGAGACATCCCCAGATCTATGTAATAGTGGATAATAGGCAGGAAGGTCATTACACATAATTATCAACAAGGAAGATAAGCTTTGTGACCAGGTTGTTTCCATTTGATGATACTAGATCGAATTATATCGGTATTATTCCTGGCCTGGTGGATAAGTGTCAATTGAACAATGAAGTGAATACAAAATATTGGTTTCTGCAGTTGGATATATGGACCAAGAGAAGAGTTCATCATTGGGTGAATTTTTGTGCATTTGAGATTGATGGCATGCCTACAACAAAACAAATGAATTTGCTTCCTTTGGGTTCATATAACATGCTTTTTGGCATGGATTGGATGTTTATTCATAGGACTAAAGTAGATTTCTATGACAAGGCCATTGCGTGCCTAGATGAGGATTGAAAAAAGAGAGTCTTGCAAGGAAATAAGAAGAGTACCTCAGTGAGGATGGTTACAACTATGCAAGCTAAGCGCAACCACATGAAAGGATGTTTATTGTTTGCAGTACATGTTTCCAATGACAAAGGGAAGGGGGGAGATTGATATGAGATCATGATATCATTATGTGCGCATCAAAGAAGAAGACATCTACAAGAGTGCATTTTGTACAAGGTATGGGCACTATGAGTTTGTGGTGGTTCCTTTTGGTCTTACCAATGCTCCAACCACCTTCATGTGTTTGATGAAAAATGTGTTGCACCCTTACTTGGATAAGTTTCTGATAGTATTTGTTGATGATATATTGATTTATCCAAAGAATGAGGAGGAGCATGTAGATAACTTGGCAGTAGTATTGAGATTGTTGAGAGAGCATAAGTTGTATGCCAAGCTCAACAAGTGTAGATTGTTTTAGACTCATATTCATTACTTGGGACATGTTGTTTCCAAGGATGGGATAGTAGTGGACCCAGAAAATATTAAGGCTATCACGGAGTGGCCAGTTCTGAAGAATGTGGATGAGGTCAGATCATTTATGGGATCACATCTTTGCAGAGGAAAGGAAATAAGTTTGAATGCACTGCTGAGTATGCAACTAGTTTTGATTAGTTGAAGTAGTTGCTTACCAATGCTCCAGTTTTGAAGATTGCAGATCCTGATAAGGAATTTGTGGTTTGTACATATGATTGCAAGGAAGGACTTGGTGGAGTCATGATTCAAGAAGGGTAGGTGGTTTTCCATGAATCACAGAAGTTGAATGAGCATCAAAATAATTTTTTGACTCATGATATTGAGTTGGAAGCTATCATTATTGCATTGAAGATGTGGAGACATTATCTCCTTAGTAAGAGGTTCATTTTGATGAATGATAATAGTGGACTAAGGTACTCATTTAACCAACCAAAAAATGAATGCAAGTCAAGCTAGATGGTTGGATACTCTCAGTGAGTTTAATTTTGAGATAAGGTATATAAAGGGCAAAGAGAAATTAGTTGCGGATGCTCTTAGTAGGAGAGTGCAGGTGAATCATATTTCAACTATGAGATATTATGGGACATATTTACATGAGAAAATATGACATGTAGGGAAGCATGATGAGAAGTACCAGTAGCTGAAGCAGAGATTGCAGAAACAAGGTGAAGGTGATAGGGATGAGGAGTATTGCCTCACAATAGATAGATTGATTAGATTCAGGAGCATGATCTATGTGCCCGATAGTGGTGAATTGAAGAAGCTTACTTTGAAAGAGTTTCATGTCAAGCTATATTCAGGCCACCCAGGATACCAGAAGACTTTGAAAACTATCAAGAAGTTCTAATGTTGGACAGATTTGAAGAAAGAGGTGGATGAGTTTGTTGCAAGGTGCTTGGAATATCAACATTTGAAAGATGAATGCAACCATCCAACTGGTTTGTTGCAGCCTATTTAGATTTCATAATGGAAATAGGAGGTCCTTTCCATGATTTCATTACAAGTTTTCCTAGGACATCAAGGCAACATGAATTCATCATGGTTGTAGTTGACAGGTTGAGCAAGGTAGCTCACTTCGTTACAGTTAGGTCTACCAATTCAACTAGTGAATTGGCTTAGGTATTCATTAAGGAGATAGTGAGGTAACATTGAGTTCCCAAGAGGGTTATATCAGATAGATATTCCAAGTGCACTTCCAAGTTTTGGAAGGAGTTGTTTGTAGGATTGGGGACAAAGTTGGCCTTTAGTACACCTTATCATCTGCATCCAGATGGACAAACATAGAGGGTTAACATGATTCTTGGGGATATGTTGATGATGTATGTCATGTATTAGCAGAGGAAGTGGGAGGAGTATCTTCCACTGGTGCAGTTTGATTATAATAATGGGTATTCATAATCCTTGAAGATGAGCCCATTTGAGGCTCTCTATGGGAGGAGTTGCAATACACTTATCATGTGGAGTGATCTAGTGAACATGGAGTTGATTGGAATTGATATGTTGCAGAAGATAGAGCAAGAGATGTAGGTTATTAGAAACAATTTTAAGGAAACACATGACAGGCATAAGAGCTATGCAGATCAACATAGGGTATTCAAGGAGTTTCAGGTTAGGGAGAATGTGTACTTGCGTATCAAGCCCAAGAAGAGCTCCTTGAGGATTGGATCATGTGCCAATTTGGCACCTCGATATTGCAGGCCTTTTCAGATCCTTTAGAGGATTCGACCAATGGATAACAAACTTTCTTTGCCACCATTTGTGAAAGTTCATGATGCTTTCCATGTTTCATTGCTTAAAATATATATACAAGATGTTGATCATGTGACTGATTGGTTTGTATTGCAGGTTGAACCAGAAGGAGTGTTCTAGGTAGAGCCTCAATGCATCCTATAATGGAAGAAGCTCATGCTCCGAAACCGAGAAATAGAGAAAGTTAAAGTGTAGTGGAAGAAATTTGGGCCCGATGAAGCTACATGGGAGATGGCTAATCAGATGCATGCATTATATACTTTTTTATTTGCTAGTTGAAGCAAATGAGTCATTGTAAATCTTACATTGAGCTGTGTTTATAATCTCTAATAAGAAGTATGTTTTGTTTTCAGTATTTTTGGTTGGTCATAAGTATTATTGAACATCGAGGATGGTGTTCCCTCGAGGGGGATGGGTTTGTAATAGCCCTTGGGTTAAGTTTCCATGTAAATAAATTAAACCAAGGTCATGGGACACATATTCAAGTTGATTGGAGGGGAAAAATATTACATTGGGAATCACTTGTGGTTTATTATTGGCTATGGAAATTGGAGTTGGCATTATAAAAGGCAAAAGAAAATAAATGACAATTTAATACAAGGAATAAAGGAAAATATGAGAAAAGGAAGATGAAGGGACATGAATATGCATGCAGAGGAAAATGAAGGAAAAAGGAAAATGAAAGGAGAGAGAACATTCACACGCACTCTTGGACATTCTAGCATTCACTTAGGGAAGAGAAGAACAAGAGAGAGAGAACAAGCACTTGAACACAAGGAGGATTGAAGTAAGCAAGAAAGGAACTAGAAAGGGAGCACAAGATGAATATTAGACAACAACAAGAAAGGGTAGAAATCAAGCATAGAAGGAGTGATCAACAAGAGAATTTTGCAGGTAACAACTTGCATGTTTGGTTATCTTGCTGGGATGTGAGTTTATGCATTGGTTTATTGGTCATGTTTGTTTTCATTGGCATGGGATTTTCTTGGATTTATAGTGATGTGCAACCTTCTCTTTTCCATTTCTTGGATAGTCATGATGTAGTGGGTTTCATGTTTTGGGTAAGCTTTGGATTGCCGGTAGATTTTGGATTCTGGTTGAGGTGGTCTCAAGAAAACTCACAAGGGTTGAGCGTGGAGATGGTTTTCTCCTAGAACTCTTGATAGGTGGGTGGAGATAGGAAAATTCCTTTGGGTGTGGTGAAGAAAGTCTTAATAATCCAAACTTGTATTGGTTTTGCTGATTTCTGGACTGACTTAGGTGAAATCACTATGGTTGAGGGTTGAGGTGGTTTAGCCTCTGGATTCCCTGATTGGTTTTGTTTTGGTTTATCCCATGTGATCCCACATTCATGCTTGGAGTATGGCACGAGGGTGATTGGTTGGAAGAAAGATTTGGTTTAGCCCAATTTATGGTGGGTGGTACGTGAGAGTCCTTGACTTGGTTGGCTCTATGCATATGTTATTATGTGTTATTTCTTATTGATATCAATGAGCACATGTATTGGTTATCATGTGTATTTTATGACTAGTTTGTCATAGATTCATTTTGGTTAAATGTTGGTTATAAAAATGGTATATTCTTATTGTATGATGTGCTCTTGGTATGGAATTGTTCATGGTTTGATAAGTTATTGAATGCTTATATGAATGCATGAATGAACATGTGTTGTTGTAGCTAGCTTGAGACGGAATTAAGCCTTCTTCATGATTCTATGATGAAACTAAGGAAACAACGAACATATATGAATTCATGATCTTTAGTTACTATGTTTACAAAATGTTTGTTTAAATGATTATCATGTGTTTAGAAATATTGGGCAAGATATGAACCTAAGTGTAGATTATGTAGACTTTTGATTATCATTGGAAGGGTTATGGAAAGTTCTGGGAAGTGTTCTTTAGGCTAGCCTTGAAATTCTAGCACTGAATCCATGGCCACAAGCACATAACTAGGGATTTTCGGCTGTAGTCGAATAGAGGATGACTTATGCATGTGACTGGAGCCTTTGGCCGCATGGAATAGATTTCATGCAGGTGGCTGGGCTATAAAGTCAAGTCGAAAGATAGTTGCATCTCAGGGAGAGATCATTAGTGGATGTTGTTTGACATCTAGGTGATGAGGTGACCCTAGGAGTTTGTAGTAAGTTTTAGGATAGTATACCCCACTCCATAATTGGAACTTGGATGTTGGATCATGCATAGTAAATCTCATTTCATGGTTACCTTGGTGAGCTTGTACAAGCAAGTATGGGGTGGGGTGTTACAACTACATACCAACAACCGCTATATAAGAGCTAAACTATTAAAAAAATTGAAAAAGTAGAAGGAATTGAATATAGGATGTGATACCCTAGTGTTTTTCGGCCCACTAATCTTGAACATGTGTTACCATAAGGACAAGTTGATGCCTGTCACTGCACTCCCTTGCTCAAGATGTTGTTGTGATTACTGCTAATGTCCTAGAGAGCTCTTCCACTATTATCCTAGGCCTTCTCACCTTGCTACTACTCAACGTATGATGTTTGCATTGGAGATTAACATCCCTAGAGACTAAACCTCCATAAATTACCATGCATGCTAAACACTCCATGGAAGTACACCGTCCTCTGCACCATAGTGGAAACACACAACTTGTTGCACAACACTAAACCATAGAAATCACATTTGAGCCCCACACTGCTTGCTTCATAAAGAAATTGTCCCACCTGTTGTGGGGGGATGTCACAGGTGTACCCGTAAAACATAGAACCAAGGTTTCCTAACCAAGAGCACTCAAACAAATAGTTGTCTGATATGTGGTTATGGAATGAGGTAATAATTGTTTGCATGTTTAAATTCATGGGGTTGGATGGCCATGCCACCCCCCTTTTAGATGCACTGGGACGTTGTGGTGTGGTGGGATCTCTCTTCCCCCATCCTCCCCATGTATCGAATTCCAACACCCCAATAGAGGAGCATTTTATAGAAAATAGTGTTTTTCATTTTTTTTTGAATAAAAGGGTGTTTTATTTTAAGTTGACCCCCCCAAAAAAATATTAATAATTTTTTTCTCAATTTTATTAAAATATAAATAATGAAAAATAAATAGTTAATAATTAATAATTACAACAAAATGATGTAATGTCACTTTTAGATTCATTGTT
Organism: Pinus taeda; assembly: GCA_000404065.3. NCBI lineage: Eukaryota > Viridiplantae > Streptophyta > Pinopsida > Pinales > Pinaceae > Pinus > Pinus taeda. The sequence goes on along the minus strand of APFE030912280.1, from coordinate 25,378 downwards.
TGACTGTATTTTTTTTTTTTTTTTTGGTCGTTGGTACCAATGATCAAGTCTGTAATGTTATTTAATTGGTAATTTGAATCCCATAAATGAGAAAAATAAAATAAATGTTTGAAAACTTTGAAAAACACTTAAAAAAAAAGCATTTAAAAAATAAAAATAAAGGATTGAAAGGTAGACAAACTTTAAATGCTAAGTTTTAGGGTTTTCTGTAGTCATGAAATTTGGTTTTTAATGTCGTGGTTGAAAAATGTTTAAACTTTAACCCTAAAAAGAGGACTGGTGCTGCATCACCACTTTTACATTTCAACATATTTTTCTATGTCATTCATAGTCATGATATTTGGTCTTTAATGCCAAGATGAAAAATGTTTTAATTTTAACCCTGAAAAAAAGAAAGGTGATGTTGCATTACCACTTTTTTATTTCAGTGTGGTTTTTCATCTCTTTTGTAATCATGATATTCGGTTTTTAATGCCATTGTTAAAAGATGTTCGAATTTTAACCTTCAAATAAAAAAAGAGTGATGTTGCATTACCACTTTTCAAGATCAACATGAAAATCATAATTTGATGCAACTCCCGAAAGATGAGAATTCAATAAAGTTCTCATTAAGTTGGTAACATTGTTCTAATTGTTGTTGAGACATTTTTCCCTATCAACACACTACTAGTTCGTTTTAGGTTATTTGATTATGTTTATGTAATCATACCCCAATTGAAAAGCAACAATGATTTTGACTATATGATTAGCATATCAGAGTCATTAAACATTAGGTTAATTGTAGAGGGTTGATGACTTCCAACAAATCTACACTATTCATTTGGTTTTGGTTATTTTATTAGAATTATGTATTCATTAAATAATAACCCAATTGGAAAGTAATGATTTGATTAGGTTATTGTAATCATTAAACATGAGCTTGGTCAGTGATGGTTAATGACTTCCAACATATTTCATTGATACCTTAATGTTTAGGAAAACTTGCACCTTTAGTGTTTTGATACCAAGTTAAGTTTTAACTTCTCATTGTGCTTTAGAGAAATTCATCTAACCTTAAACTAGGTTTACATAAGATTCTTCACTCCTGATATGTTATTTTTGAAGCTAGCCTAAGATGTGCTCTAATATTGGGGCGACAAGAAACCTTGTCTCACACGGCACATGGTAATTTGAATATGCTAGAGAGAATGATTTTTACTTTTGTGTGAGTTATCTCTTTATTTCTGATTGGTAATGTTAAAATATTGACAAAATTTTGTGTGAGTTGCTTCTTTATCTTAAGTTTGTAAAGTTCTAGTCGTGAGATTTTGATAATGATCAACAAATCCCAAAGTACTTAGCTTTTTTGGATAAATGATTTTGTTAGGCCCCTATACTACTAGTGTAACCCCCTTATTGTTATTAGTAACCCACTTATTATATTGATGTACCCATGTAGTGCCCATATTGTTACTATTGTGCCCCATAGAAACCCACTATTGTTATTATTGTGCCCTTACATTATTATTGTTATGTCCGCTTTGATTATGTTATGACCCCTTAGAATCCTATATATAGAAAGGAAGTCTTTTCATTTGTATCATCCAAGAATTTTTCATTTGTGTAATGTAAAGGAGATTTCCCCCTTGAAGAGGTTGAATTATAAGGCATTGATCTATCTTTTCTATCTTTTCTTGAGCTGGTTCCATAACATTTGGTATCAGAGCTTTGGATTCTAGGGTTTCGCTGCTCCAAACAGGTCATC
>APFE030912280.1:8633-23294 GCA_000404065.3 Pinus taeda | reverse complement strand
AGCAACACCTTCTTTAGAGCAACAACACAACAATTGGAAAGGGTAAAAGGGCTTTGTGACATATTGGAAAGCAAAATTATAAAAACCAGGAAGAATACCCCTCACAACTATAAAGATGGAAGTGTTGTTTCTCCTAGCCTTCCACAACCTACAAGGGTTACACCACAACAATTGGAAGAAAAAAGAGAAAATGGGCTTTGTTACAATTGTGAGAGAAAACGCACTAAGGTCATAAGTGTGCTGAGAAGAAATTATTTTACATAGAATATGAAGAGGAGGAAGAAAAGGATCAAGAAACATCAAAAGAAAAGGATATACTCTAGGACCTCACCCCAAAGAAAGAAGAAATGAATTAGACCATATCTTGTAAAGCATTGGCAAGAATTACCACTCCTCAAACTCTCAAGATAGAAGGACATATGAAGAAGAAAAAGGTGCAAGAAGTGAATGATCACATTGAGAAACAAGAAATGAATCCAATCATATCTTGTAATTCATTGGTCGAAATTACCACTCCTCAAACTATCAAGATAGAAGGACATATCAAGAATAAAAATGTTCAAGAAGTGAAAGATCGCATCGAGCATCAAGAAATGAATCCAACCATATCTTGTAAATGATTGGAAGAAATTACCACTCCTCAAACTCTAGAGATAGAAGGACATATCAAGAAGAAAAAGGTTCAAGCAGTGAAAGATCACATCGAGCATCAACAACAAGTTCCCAACTTTTAAAGGATAGCACCACTTTGGTGCAAAATCAAACGAAACAATAGGTAGATCAACATCGTAGTGAAAAATGTTTTGATGTAGGTGATTGGGTATTTTTACTGCTACATCTCAAGCAAGCTATTTATGAGAAGGAAATGTTGGAAATACTACATGCACTTAAAAAATGACGACAATATCAAATGGGAAGACTCTTCAAGGATGAGGATGTGGAAGCACTGTTTTGTGCTATTTCTATTATCCAACTAGATTGGATAAATGAAGCAAGGGATGAACGGAAGAAGGACAAAGAAGTATGACCACTTATTCAAAAGTTGCAAAAGATCCCAATTCAAACGATATTACCAGAAATTGAAGAGGAAGGAAAAATCGTATTGGAACCTGGAGCAGTCATAGAAACAAGAACCTGACAACTACGAAATCGATCATTTTAGAGTATCTCATCAGGTGGAAGAACTTACCAGCTGAAGATTCCACATGGGAGGACAACAATTTTATACAGAAGCATCAAGAACTACTCAAGCGTTGAGGACAACGCTTTTTAAAGGAGAGGGGCATGTTAGGCCCCTATACTACTAGTGTAACCCCTTATTGTTATTAGTACAACCTACTTATTATATTGATATACCCATGTAGTGCCCATATTGTTACTATTGTGCCCCATAGAAGCCACTATTGTTATTATTGTGCCCTTACATTATTATTGTTATGTCGGCTCTGATTATGTTATGGCCCCTTAGACTCCTATATATAGAAAGGAGGTCTTTTCGTTTGTATCATCCATGAATTTTTCATTTATGTAATGTAAAGGAGGTTGCCCCCTCGAAGAGGCTGAATTATAAGGTGTTGATCTATCTTTTCTATCTTTTCTTGAGCTGGTTTCATAACAGATTTACGTTAGTGGATCTCCTTTGTTTTCGAACTGGCTATTATGTATTACCAGATATTCATTGACAATTTCAAAGAGTGGGGAAACTTATCGCAACTCAATTGTTAAACCAACAGTGAGGACAACCATCTCAAACTGCTACCCATGATTTTATATCCTCTAACATGCATTTACTTCCTAGAAGATGAAAACCAATGCTCCAATAAAATCTAGTAAATGTGCAAATAGATTTTGAAATTTGATCACAAACATTATCTAATCTAAATGCACCACTTAATATTTTTATTTTGAATACCTATCGTTATAATAGTCCTCAACAAGTCTTTACATTTGAAAGGTATAAAAAAACTCATATTTTAATTTGATATATTATCTTAGGCTTGTAGTGGAAACATCAAGTATGCTCAGGTAATGGACATTGCTTTTTATAACCCAAACTCTTACTTTTTTTTAAAAATCTAAAAATCTCATATAGTGAGTTTATGCATTATTCTAAGCTTGTAGTGAGAGCATCAATTATAATCATAAAGCTCAGTAACATAAAGAAATATATATTGAATGACAAGTTCTATGTGGAAAGCTCAAGCCTCATTTAGCTTATAGTTTCCCATGAATATTAAAGGGTTAGATTGTATATTGTATATTATTATATTCATATAATAGTTAATTTTGTGTTGAACATTAATATGAGTTTGTGTTCATTATTAAATATTTTTTTGGTGTAAGTTGCTTGTATTGTAATGGAAAATATTTTTGACAACTTTATTGTCTCTAGCTTGCCATTTTGGAAACTAGACCAGAGGTAGTAAAGAAGAGAGTCAAGCATTTGTAAATTTAGAGGAGATTCCACGATAAACAAAGATCACACCAGTTGCTGCTCCAAATAGGGAGAAACCAACAAAAAAAGAGAAAATGGTAATCTTAGTGAACTATAGAGTTTGTTCTAATAAGAAAATTAAAATGAGCATAAACATAAAGGAAAACATAACTATAGCCATGGGAATTTTTTGGAGAAACCAAATTTGGGAGAACACTGCATGGAACGATAACATCATGAGGATAGAGAAGTATCTAGGTCGATTGATTGTTCCTCAACCTTGCATGGTGGATGAACTGGAGAGATTGGTGGAGAACCCATCTCTAATCAAGTCAATCAACCTTCCATGTCGAGCATAAGGTCACATAGTTCATCTAACTTGTGCAAAAGGTTGGTGTGGGATTGTCTTCTATCCACCAAGATTTTTCCAAACAACAACTTTAACATGAAAATAGAATTCAACAATATTCAAGTAATTGTTTTGATGCCACATGAATTATCTATATTTGGAACCCAAGTAGTAATGGTTGTCATGACATCGAAATTCAAAGTGACTTGTTATTCATGGTGAATTTCTACTTCCACAAATTGAATTTTCTCTTGTATGTAAGGTGGCATGTTAGCATGAAACTATGGACCAAGGATTATACTCAAAGATGAACTTTGGAACCCCTTGAAGATTCATGAACTCCACAAACTCCATTGCCACATCTACAACAAGCTCTCTAGTGCATCATGGTCACCGAAGGCACTAGAAAGTTACATAGACTTTGGCTGAGGTGATAGGGGAGCTACATGAGGCAATTATGAAAGGGTAACCATTACAAATTATCAGTACAAGTACACTAGGATGGAATGAGGGACCATGCCTTCTGTTATATACCTAGGGGGGGTAATATGGGGTACCAAGGGAGGTACCCAAGGTAATAATGTAATAATGGGATGGGCCATAGTAATAATAAGGTGGTTAACCCATATCATGTAAGGGACCACAAGTAGTTAATAATAATGTAAGGGGCCCATGGTATTAGTTGATGGTATGAGGAAACCATGGTAATGATGCATTGTATTGTATGTATGAGGCCTATATAGAGGCTAGAGACTCCACATGGAGAGATATGAAGAGAAGTATTCTTGTATGAACAAGCATATGGCTTGTGGAGTGTTCTCCTTCCTTAAGGAGTGAATGCATGGTGTTGCCCTACCATAAGGGTTTGATAATAAAGAATCATTTTTATCTTATTTCTTGGGTTTATTTGCATAATCTTATATTTTCATACCAGATCTATAATATTCTTGGGTTAGATCTACAACACTTAACTAGATTAGATCACTTACTAAAGGGAAAACTCACAGGGGAAGATAGTAAAACAAAAGGCAAATGTCAAATTCAGGTGGATGAAATGGTCTTAACTAGGGAGAAAGGGCAATGAAGAATCCATTAACCAGGGTCAAGATGAGGAATATAAGAGGCTTATCAATAGAGGGCAATTAAGAATTCTTTGTTCAATTGAGCCAAAGGGATAAACTATGAAGTAAGGGAGCATTCAAGAATTTTCTAACTATGATAGTCTAGAAGAAAACATTAAGAAAGATAAATCTTTTAAAACAGATTGCAGCAAAGCAAATTCTGAGATATCATTATTTCGTTTATCATTTAGACTTCATGAAAACATATATGGTTATTTATAAATAGAGGAAAAACAATAACAAACAAGAGATATAGAATACTTATTTGATTTCTGTTTGACACAAGTATCCTGCAAACAATCTTTACTTTATTCCCTGATCTAGCAAGCCATACAACTCTTGGTACAATAGCACTTCAATCTAGAAGAAAATGTCTATAGAAATGTCTTTGATTCCACCCCTAATACTTCGAATAAAGAAGTATTTATACAAAATTTACCTCAAAATATCTCATTACTAAATGAGATTTATTCTAGGAAAATAAAATATCTATTTACACAAATATAGAGATAGATGGTCTTGATTATAGTGACAAATAATGAACTAATTTTTGTTGTCCTTGTTTTTGTTGAAGGCGCTGGAGGTATGCTCTATGAATCTGCATCTTCTTGTAGTCTTAGTAACTCTGTGATGGACATCTGATTTGATCTTTTTCACTAATACTCTTTCACTTGTAGCTGATACTCCTTACCTATTCACTAGTATTCATCATTTTTACTAAAATTTACTACGGTAAATATTTCTATTTACCTCACTATTTATCATGGTAATTTATAGGATGTCAGTCATGCTGGAACACCAATCATCCTTTGGTATTATTGTCTTTTTCAACTTCTTGTAGATTTAGTCTACTTCAGTATATTTCACAAAATTGGGTTGCACTGGGAATAGGTGCTTCACTTCATGTTCAATGTAAGAAAGGTTATCCAAACCATCATAGAGAACTTTCACTATGGGAAATGCCTTAACTGTAGATGAACTGGCCTGACTGTCAGCTTGCTTATGTAATTTATCAATGTAATCAATATGAACCATTAACCTATCATTGATGACTAAAGGATTGGGGAGTCCTTTCATTCTTAAGATGTCAAATTTCTTCATCAACTCATCTATATCTTCCTGCATGCTTTGACATCTACATTCCAGGCCTTGCATTGGATTCCTTTTCATCAACACTTTCTTCAGTACGAGGATGGTAGCCATCCTATCCTCAATATTTAATTGTTCTAACTATTGCTTGTTTTTACTGTTCAGGAAATTGATTAATCTTGTTGCTTCCTCAGGCTTTCTTCCCAACTCTTCTCTGGTCTTCCAAACTTCTTCCATAGTATCTTAACCAAATGAATTTGTTCAAAAATAAATTGAATTAGTGACCAAATATCATTGATGGAATCAATGATATTGGTCCATACTATCTTCTTGATGTCTGTCAAAGGCTTTTGAAACGATAGATCATTTTCCAATGTTTTAATTTGTTGTGTCATGAATTTATTTTTCCTTATTTCTTCTACATAATTCATCTTGGATATATCATATTTCTTCTCCAAAGTAGCAAATTTCTCTTTTACCTTCTACAGCTCTAACTTGGAGTTCCATTTCTTCCATGAACTTAATTAAGTCCTATGTGCTCTGTGTTGATGTACCTGCCTGTGATGTACCTATTGTCTGTATGGGTGTAGCATAGTCATACATGGTAGCAGGGGGCTAAGGGTGAAGGTAGTCATATAAGCAAAGGTCATTTCATCGACATATTCATTGGTTGTGAAACCAAGAATACAAGCAATCATGGTAATAATATCCCTCCCTAAGCATGTAAAAGCATCTATCATGTAGGCTGGAGGGTTTTTTGAAATGTATTGTTCTAACATGAACATTGGGAAAACTCTAGCGATCTCTCAGCTAGATAGTTTGGAAGATTTGTCAAGTAAATCAATAATAGACAGAGGGGCAAGGTTCTGACTAGGTTGCAATGGCAATATTTCATTGATGCAGTCTGTTGTAATGGTAAAAAGGATATGCTAGTCGGGGGACATTATAGCTCTGAGATTAGGGTTATAATTGGCATGGCACTGGTGAACAATGTCTGGGAAAATCCACATAGAAGGGAATTGGTACTTTGGGAGATTTGATTCCCACAAACCAATATTGTCAACATTATTGAGGTAAAGGTCCAGATATTTACAATGCAGTCTCAAGGGGGAGTCATCAAATGTGAGGTCTTTGATTTGGAAGTCCCTATTAGCTAATGGAAGGTAATCCAAGTCTCTATGGGGAGCATTGACTAGAGCTACATTGAGGGCCATGGGGATTTCCATTTCTGGTTCTTGTGGATTCAGAAATAAAAATGGGGTTTTTTGAGTGAGATAGGTGAAACAGGGGTCCTGGGAGTCTTTAATTGTTAAGTTATGGTATGTTCTATGCTTATAATAGTTTAATTCATTTTCTTATTATATTCCATAGATTAGAAATCACATGTACGTAATGTAAAGTCCAGATAGAACATTAAATGATTGATAGAAAGCAACCCAAGACAAGAGACACAAGATGTGGCAGCTAGCCTGGGACAAACCCCACAATGTGTGGGGAAAACCTTTGATCAAATCTTCTTTTATATTCAATAATTTAGGAGACAGAAATAGTACAATAAATCTGATTTATATCAACAGTAGCAAACCCTATATCAACAACATCAGCATTAGTGGCTTCATCATCAAAGTAGGGCAAACAAAATCTCCCAAACTAGCTGTCAGATCAGCTTGATTCCACCACCAAAAGTTATGGCTTATAGAGGAGGTTCAAATTAACCTACAACATAGTTGAGGTGAAGATATCTTCTAGTCCACATAGGTCAAACTTTAATTCTGCAGTTGCAGCTTCAGTTTTTGCAGCTTCCGGCTTCAAACTAGGGCAATCGATATCTTACAAACTGTCCATCATATTGACTTGATTCTGCCACCAAAAGTTGTGGCTTTCAAAGGAGATTCAGATGAACCTACAATGTAGTTCAGATGAGAAGATCTTCTAGTGCACACAGGTCAAACTTTACTTCACAGTTATAGCTTCAGCTTCAGCTTCAGCAGCTTCTAGCTTCAAACTAGGGCAATCGATATGTTGCAAACTATCCATCAGATTGACTTGATTCCACCACCAAAAGTTGCATCTTTCAGAGTAGGTTCAACTGAACCTACAATGTAGTTTAGATGATTGGATCCTCAAGTCGACATAGGTCAAACTTTACTTATTCCGTTGCAACTTCAAGTTCAACAACGTCTGGTTTTGCATGTGAGAAAGAGAGACCCTCTTCTACGCAGTAGAGAGAGAGAGTTGTGATGAGATGAGTGAGTCCAAATGAGGAAAAGTACTCCTATATTTATACACAACGTTGGTTTTTGAATAGATGTGACTATTGGGCTTCTAAGCCTACATGAGTTGTAGGTCGGCTTGATAATAATTCCATAATCAAAATAAAGTCATATATCCATGAATACTTATCGGAATCGGATGATGTTTATATCTCAATGAGAGGAATCTAATAAAAATATTATTAGCCATGAATAAGATGACCCACATGAAGTTTTTCCCTAGTTTCCAATTTTAACACTCCCTCTAAACTAGGGAGAACTTCATCTGCAATCTATCTATCGGTTGTTACTATACATCCATCAAATGCAATGCCCTATACAGCGTGACCCTTGCCCTACTCTACTCTATTCTACATGTTCTACTTTGTCTTGTTTTTCCCTATACTGATCTGTACTATTCTACTTTGTTCTGCTCTGATTTTGCATTATTCTATCCTGCTCTGCTTTTGTCTGAATTATGAAGAATACAAAATGATCGAGGATGTATCATACTGACTCAAATTCAGTCTCAGAGTATGTACCACTAGTCCCAAACCAGTCTCAACTAACCCAAAGTCAGCGTCATAGTAAGTACGACTCCACTGTTCCTAGACCAGTGTCATCCTCCACTGACTCAAAGTCAATCTCAGAGTGCATACCATTGGTCCCAGACTAGTCTCAACTGACCCGAAGTCAGCTTTATAGTAAGTACCACTCCTACCACTAGTCCTAGACTAGTATCATGGTCTCAAAGAGTATACCACGTGTCCCAGACCAGTCTCAACTGACCTGAAGTTAGCGTCATACTATGTACCACTCTCACTGGTCCCAGACTAGTACTGCACTAACATGAATTCAATCTCAGAGTATGTACCACTGGTCCCAGACCAGTCTCAACTGACCCAAAGTCAGCGTCATAGTATGGTACAACTCCTACCACTGGTCCCAGACCAGTCTCAACTGACCCGAAGTCAGTGTCATAGTATGGTACAACTCCTACCACTGGTCCCAGACCAGTACCATTGATCCTAGATCAATGGAGGTCATCCTAGTGTAGGGAGTACAGTAGATACAATGATGCATCCAACGGTACTACTATGGTCCCTAACTTCATTTCCCTGCTCATTGATCAGATGAGAGGTACTTCCCATGAGTCCCAGATTGCATGGGTAGGATGCCTCAACACGAGAGCTAATCGATCCTATCATCATAGGAGAACACATCAATCCTACTACAATCGCAATGGAGAACACACCAATCTAGGCCTCATAGGAGAACACATCAATCCTGCTACAATCGCCATGGAGAGCACATAAATCCAGGCCTCACAGGAGAACACATCAATCTTGCTACAATCACCATGGAGAAAACATTAATCTAGGCCTCACAGGAGAACTAATCATCTTTCTACACAAGAGAGCAAATCATCCTATTCCAAAAGAGAGCAAATCATCTTGTCCCACAAGGGAGCGAATCATCTTGTTCCAGTGCACACCACCATGGGGGGGTGAGTCACCCTGGTCGTATGTTGCTCTAGTAAGAAATGCAAGCCCTTAAATCTCCCAGAGCTCAATGTATGCAACATGCAGGACCGTTGTACAAGGGTTTCTTGACGACTCCAAGTCATTTGGGAAAATTATACATTAGATCTTTCCTCGAGGCTTTAACAAGGTGTATCGACTTGTACATCATCTTAATGCGATGAAGCCTCCTTGCTCATCGACGTACCATATCCTAGAAGATGTCTATCTGCTGGAGAAATCAATGAATATGGGATTCCTCAGTAATCTAATCCCACCTCTGGTTGTTATAAAGAATCACAGTGGTATGTGTTCAAACAACTCACTGAAGAGCTTTCCCAACCAGGCAGCTTCATACAAGATCATACTCATAGATATGTATTTGGTCTCAGGCATGCTTATGGCAACTGACTTCTGCTTCCTTCTCATCCATTATATCAAAAAATAATCCAAAGATAAACAACACTAAAAGTGCTCTAGTGATCCTCTACACTACCTGCCTAATCAGCATTCGAATAATCATGCAGTTTCATATTTCCGGTAGTGTATCTCAATCCATGAGAGATTATGTCTTGAAGACATCTTAGAAGATTCTTGGCACCAATCTAGTGAGGCTCAACCAAATATGAGCTCACAATGCTAACTGCAAAATATATGTTCAGATTGAGGTTCACCAAGAACATCAACGCGAATGAGTTTTTGAAACTCAGAGGCATTTCCTAAATCTGGGTCAATATCACTATAATATAACTTCTGAAAGTTAAGATCCTTGAGGTAGTCACAAGCTTACAGTCAACCATATCAAATCTTTTCATAATCTTAACCACATATTTTTCTTGAGATAGGAAAATTTCCCTTAGCTTCGGACACACTTCAAGTCCTTGGTTCTTCCTTTCAAATACAGAAGCCAACTCCCTCTTACATTTGTGAATGAGAGTGTATGCACCTATTAGAAAGAGGTCATGAACATACAACATCAGTCTGATAGGCTTGTCATCTCCAACCTTAAGGTAAAGTTTAGGATCGACTTCAATCCTAGTGAATCCTAGCTTCATCAAGTAGCTATCGATCCTCTCATACCATGCTCGGGGTGCTTGCTTTAGCCAATAGAGAGCCTTCTTCAACCTACATACATGAGATTTTTAATCATAAATCTCAAATCCTCTAGGTTGCTCCACATAGACGTCTTCCTTGATCAAACCGTGCAAGAACATGGTCTATCCATCTGATGTAGGTTCCATCCTTGTGAAGCCACAAGGGTTATGATCAATGGATGGTCATATATCTGGAAATAGCTGTAAATATCATAGTCTATACCTTCTCTCTGGGAGAAACCATAAGCAACAAAATAAGCCTAATACTCTTCGCTACTTCCATCTGCTGCATGCTTTATCTTGTAAAGCCATTTATAAGTGACAATTGGCTTGTCTTGGGGTCTGGGAACTACTTCCCAAACATCATTCTCCATAATAGAATCATATTCTTTGGTCATATCATCCTCCGATACTTGATGCTTGAGGACATCTAAGAATGATGAAGGCTTATTCTATATGATCGTGCTCATGATGGTCAGGTATCCCTGATACCTGTTAGGTTTCTTTCTTTGATGGAAGGTTCCTTAGGGTGCAACATGTCCTTCAGCATCTTCAAGTATCCCCCTAAGCCATGAAGGCCTCTTCCTAGAAGAGGAAGGCTCATGTGGATGAGGATCAATCGGATCCATGGGTTCTTCTACATCAGGCATTGATTCAACATTCTTTTCTTTCGGTTCCCTGGTGTTGCCTTCTTGAGAGCTCCTCAAAGTCGAAAGATTGTCCACCTTGCTAAGAGCCATATCTTCATCAAAGGTGACATCATAAATAATCACGACTTCCCTTTGACTAGCTACATAGATTCTATAGCCTTTAGTATTTTCACCATAGCCCATGACAATTCCTTTCCTCCCAGATGTACCCAATTTATTTCTTTTCTTTTTCAACACATGAAAATACACAGGGCTTCCAAAAAAATGAGAAACATCAGGTTTCTTACTAGTGAACATTTCTTCAGAAGTCTTGGAACCCAATACTTGATGAGGACATCCATTTTGTACATATATGGTGGTGTTTGTGGTTTCAGCCCATAGAAACTTCAAAATTCTTTGATCATGTAGCATGGCTTGGATAACTTCCACACTTGTACAGTTCTTCCTTTCCACCACACCATTCTACCCTAGAGTATGTGGTGTAGTAGTCTCCCTCTTAATGCTAGCCTCAGATATGCCCGAGTGAACCAACTATAATATATCGGAGGCCTTTATTTGGCTTGAGGGGAATGCTCCCCTTTTGAGCTTTCCTTCGACACATTCTAGACATACATCTTCTTTCTCTACTCAGAATTTGGGCATCCCTGTCACCATTTGTCTTACACTGGGTAGGGCTTTAGAATGAAGGTGAGCAAACCTATGATGCCAAAGTTCAAACTGAAGAGTTGCATCAAAAGACATGACACCTAGTGGACTTCCACCAGCTTGATATGAAAAATCAACTTGAAACCCAAGAGTGAAAGCATCTTTAACACTATTTTTCGATACGCATACCTTGCCAACATTGAAGGTTACCTTGTAGCCTTTGTCTTCCATTGCCGAGATGGACACCAAGTTCTTTCAGACATCAGGTGCATTTAATACATCCTAGAATTTCTAGCCTTATTGACTGATTGTCCTCTTCCTTGATTCCCATCTCTCCTATTACCTTTGCTATTGAATTTTTCATTCCTCTGATTTCCATCAGAGGGATTTTGATCATCATCCCAGTGTGAGTCCTTTCTATCACGACACTCCCTTGCATAGTGATCTGCTTTATCACAGATGTAACATCGTCCTTTCTTCCACCCTTAGGTCCAGCCTTTCCTTTTGATTTAGTCCCGGAATTATTTATTTTCTTAGCATGAGAAGAAAAGGCAGTAGGAGGACCTTTAGGCATGGGCATTTCTTGCTCTTCTACCCTTGTTTCTTCTTGAGTTCATCTAGCCATTAATTCCTTGAAACCAAGAATTACATTGTTGTTCAGAAGAGTAATCTGGAACACGTACCATTCATATGGCAATCCTCCAAGAGTCGTGAGTGCCATTTCTCTATCAGTAATAGTCTCCCCAATAGATAGGAGATCGTTCTTGATCTCAATGATTCTTAAGAAGTATGCTTGCATACTCTCATCTTTACCCTTCTTGATTTCCCTCAACTTATTTCTAATAAAAAAAACCTGATTTGCATCATTAAATTTAAATAAACATACCAATCTATTGTATATTTCCTTCGAGGTGTCCAGTTCAAAGATGTAGGCCACCAAGTGCTTGTCGATAGAGTCCCAGATGATCTTCTTCACTTTAACTTCTCCATTCTTCCATTTGTTCCTGGCAACAGGAGATGCATTTGATGGAGGCTCAATAATATTGTTTCTTACATGATCCAACACTCCTTGATCCTCAAGGATTAGATCGATATATATCTTCCATCCGTGATAGTGAGCTTTCTCACAGAGCTTCTCTTCGATAGGAAAGGGTGTTGAGGACCCCATCGTTCTTTTATGATAGTCTTGCCAATCGTCTCTTCAGTGATTGCTCTTGCTCTTGCTTAGGATTTGTCTTCACCTCAGCTTTGATAGCATGTTAAGTTATGGTATGTTCTATGCTTATAACAGTTTACTTATTTTTCTTATTATATTCCATTTATTAGCAATCACATGTACATAAAGTAAAGTGCAAATAGAACACTAAATGATCGACAGAAAACAAGCCAAGACAAGAGACACAAGATGCAGCGTCTAACTAGTGAAAAACCCCCTAGTGTGTGGGGAAACCCTTTGATCAAATCTTCTATTATCTTCAATAATTGAGTAGAGAGAAATAGTACAATAAATCTGATTTATATCAGCAGTAGCAAAACCTAGATCAGTAGCATCAACATTAGTGGCTTCATCATCAAACTAGGGCAGACGAAATCTCACAAACCAACCGTCAGATCGGCTTGATTCCAACACCAAAATTTGCTTCTTCTATAGGAGGCTTAGATGAGCCTATAGGGTAGCTTAGATGAGTAGATATTCTAGTCCACGTAGGTCAAACTTTACTTCTGCAGTAGCAACTTCATTTTTGGCAGCTTCTGGCTTCAAACTAGGCAAGTCGATATCTTGCCAATTGTTCGACGGATTGACTTGATTCCACCACCAAATGTTACAACTTTCAGAGGAGGTTTAGATGAATCTATAGTGTAGTTCAGATGAAGATATCTTCTAGTCCACGTAGGTCAAACCTTACTTCTACAGTTGGAGCTTTAATTTCAGCAGCTTTCAGCTTCAAACTAAGGCAGTCGATATCTTGCAAACTATCAGTCAGATTGACTTGATTCCACCACCAAAATTTGTGGCTTTCAGAGGAGGTTCAGATGAAACTATAGCGCAGTTCATATGAGGAGATATTCTAGTTCATGCAAGTCAAACTTTACTTCTGCAGTTGTAGCTTCAGGTTCAACAGCTTCCGGTGACACATGTGAGAGAGAGACCCCTTTCTGTCCAGTAGAGAAGAGACTCTTTTATGTGCAATAGAGAGAGAGAGAGATGTGATGAGATGAGTGAGTCCAAATTAGGAAAATTCCTCCTGTATTTATAAACAACGTTGGTGTTTGAATAGATGCGACTGTTGGGCTTCTGTGCATACATGAGTTGTAGGTCGGCTTGATAATAATTCCATGATCAAAATAAATTCATATCTCCACGAATACTTATCAGAATCAGATGATATTTATATCAATATTACACCTCTTGACGAGGGGAATCTAATAAAAATATTATTAGCCATGAATAAGATGACCCACATGAATTTTTTCACTAGTTGCCAATTTCAACATTAATTTTAAGTCTGACAACTAAATTACAATGGAATCTTGGGTTTCAACTTAATTTCAGTGGAAATTTAGTATTCAAAAGGGTTTATGGGAGAAGTTGATAATATCTATATTTGAGCAACTGGAAATTGTGTACTGGTTGACTAGAAGCACTTCATGAACTAGAGTGATGTCCTGGCTACATGCATGAGTTTTTCAGAGTAAAGGAGGAAAATGGATTATACTCTCTTTTTTATGCAAAGTCAATATTTTGGTGGGTTTTTGAAATGGATAGCTTGTGTTAGTAGGATGATTTGACATTTTTGTCATTTGTGGGGAGGCAGTAAGCGGGTTTCATCGCACCGCTTATGGGTGGGAAGTGGTTTTTAGGAGGGGTCGTGCGATTCCACACATCTTTCGACACATAGCATCAGCAATGTTTAAGAAACCACTCTCATCGCACGCTAAATGTTGACCAAAATGCCCATGCGATAATTTAAGGTCTGAGGGATCTGATCGGATGGTGGTCGGGGTGCTGAGGTGACTATCGTATAATAGGGGAAAGCCCGATATTAATTAAAAGACTTAATCCTATCAGGGGCAATTTGATTAGTCGCTGAGTTATTAATTAGTCATTCTCATTAGCATGGCGGGGAGGTCAGGTTCTTAATTAACTACAGATTAGCTAACAGATCCTGTTTATTATTTGATTTACGTTATATTTAACCATCGGGGTGGGATATGTAAAAATTTAGGGTTTTTGTATAATATAATAATATGGGCATGGGTAATGTTGTTTTTTTCAAGAATTACATAATAATGACATTAGTGGTTAATATGACCAAATGAATGTGAAAGTACTAAGTATAATGTTTTCCGAAAGTATTTCATCATACAACACTTATACCTTAGGCTAATGATATATGAGGGTTTCATGTAGATAGAATGTTTTTAATTTCCTTAAGTAAAATAGGATTTTACTTAGGAAAAGCTTTATCAAGGGAACGAATGACCTTATGGAGGGGTAAATTTTTA
>APFE030912265.1:12704-31972 GCA_000404065.3 Pinus taeda | reverse complement strand
CGTTCTTGCTTTCCTATTTCTGACTACAGAGGTTGACTTTTCCCTTGACTATATTGCTAAGACCCATTTCCATCGATTTGGTTCATGAGAATAGGATAAAATCGTTGAATGCATAAATTTCCACCTATCCATATATTTCGCTTCCTAGTTGGCACTTTGGAACCTGTCAAACTACGAACTTGGCTAGAGAATTGTTTATTAGCTGCAAAATCATCA
This sequence comes from Pinus taeda, assembly GCA_000404065.3. Classification (NCBI taxonomy): domain Eukaryota; kingdom Viridiplantae; phylum Streptophyta; class Pinopsida; order Pinales; family Pinaceae; genus Pinus; species Pinus taeda. The sequence continues at coordinate 31,756 of APFE030912265.1, read as the reverse complement.
TAATTCAATAGCTGAAGTAAACATGAAGCTAAATAATAAAGAACATTATAAATTTATGAAATAAAATACAATTGTGTACCTTCCATGTCATAATGTTTGTAACTTGATGCCCAATGTGTGATTATGAAGGTAAAAAAGAAATAGATAGAGTAAAAAAGGGTCCCAAAAAGAAGCAATTATGAGGCTTAACATTCCCCTGCACAGAGGTCATCGCATGTACTCATGCAAAAATTTCAAATATTATGGAGCCTTCCTATTACTGAACTCGTTCAGATATTTGAGCTAAAACATCTAAATTTCCCTTCATTACCTTCTTCTTAGTGATTGTCATCCTTGGTTTCTTCATCAGAATCTTATACTTCAAACTTATGACTTTTCTCTTAAGGAATTTGTTCTTTTCTTTTATCTTCTTATTCTTATCATACCATAGAGAAACATGTAAGAGAATATTTCCATTCTTGGTCCCCTGTATTTCATTTTGAACTTTAAATGTTTCATGTTCCTATTTTAAGCGCCTGTTTAGTGTCTCCAATTCAAAAATTTCCCATTTGAGAGTATTTATAATTGGAGGTTCTTATTGACTATCAAAAATGAATTTATTCTTCTCGATTTGAAGGGGACACAATGGCCTTTTCTGTAGCTTTTTTCTCCAAAGATTATATATAGTCATATATCTCCTATTGGACTGGGTCAGTTTCAGGTGTTCTTCTTATTGTATTATCAATTGGTGATGAAATTGTAGGTGAAATAATTGGTGATCGAGCCTTTAACCCTTATTCTCCCTCCACATTGACAAACTCTATGGATTGTCGAGATGATTCCTTCATTGTTTTGTTTTGTTTTCTTTGTTCTGTCTTTGCTTGCTCTATTTCCTTTGTTTTTCTTCTAGATATTATTTCTTCCTTATCATTGGTTTTTCTTCTTCGATCATTCTTCTTTTTAATATTTTCCAATATGCCATCAAGGGGAGTTTCATCTTCTGAGGGATGCTCTTATTGTAGAGGTAGGTCATCTCTAGGGTTTAGAGATAACTTTCTTCTACTTCTCTCTATTCTCTTGTTGGGTTCCTCCCGTTCTACCACTTTAAAGTGGTTTATAACTAAGAAATTTTCCTAATCATCTCCTATATTCTTGAGGTGGGCTTCCATCAATGTTTTGATCAAACGATGATGATACATAGTGTTCTCAATAGATTGTATTTTTCTCTGAGTATTACCAGTCATTTTCTTCAAACTATTGAGTAAGAAATAAGGAAAATTAATTTCATTACCCTCAAGGAAATGCATCATCAAACGTATATGATAAAAATGCATATTGCCGAATCCACCTTCATAAGTAATAAACTTTTGAATGACCAATAGTAAATTTCTCCATTTTCTTTTAAGGCTTGTACCTCTGATGCCTTTCTTAAATATTGAATGTCCATACTTGGGTTTTTTAGAAATTTTTTCCATTCATTTCCTTCAATTCCTCTGGTTTTGAACCATCTCTCACCAACCCTAGGTAGCCTAGTTATCTCTACCATGAAGGATTTTGTCACTGTTATTTTCACATCTCCAATTTCTACCTCAACTCCATCAAATGCTTGGGCAAAGGATTTTGTTACTTCTTTGTCGTAGATATTAAATTTTTTTACAAATTACAACCATTATACTTGATGTAAATTCTATCTAACTTGTGGATAACCCTCCACGCATTTCTTACCATCCAACTCTGTCCTCATAATCTAATGTTTCTTACCTTTATTATTCAATCTAATATTTGCATACCTTTGTATTTATTATTCTAATTCTTTGATTGACCTTTGTAGATTGTCTTTGGATGCCTTCAATTGCAAGCTTGATCATTTTCTTATGCCAAGATCTTCAATTGTCCCAGTTATTCCCTGTCAGTATTAGCCATAGAATTTTGTTAAAACTATAGATTCTCAACAATTATGTAGTTGCTTATTTTGAAAATAAAAATAGCATTACAAAGGAAATGGGATTAGAACAGGGTTTAAAAGAAAATCTACAGTCCCGAGGGTACTTGGCTTTCATCCTAATTTTTTTATAAACATGAGCAACAGTGTTGGTTTTCCATTTTACCATTTTTTTATATTTACATTACATACATACATACATAACATACATACATACATACTACATACTATAATTATATATATATATATATATATTATATATTATAATAAATATAATGCATACATATATATACTACATACATATATATTATACATACTACAATATATATGCATACATATTATATTATATACATATATATTATATTATATATATAATATATTATTATATATATTATATATAATATATTAATATATATATGTTAAAGAAGAAAAAACTTTGCGAGTCAATTTGGAGAGGAAGGGAAATCCTTCCTAACCACCTTCAAATCAATGTTGTCTTGCATATTTTTAACAAATTCTTCCCTTTTCAATGGTTTATGATAAATTCTCAATCGATAGAATTTTGTTAAAACTATAGATTCTCAACAATTCTGTAGTTGCTTATTTTGAAAATAAAAATAGCATTACAAAGAAAATGGGATTAGAATAGGGTTTAAAAGAAAATCTACGGTCCCAAGGGTACTTGGTTTTCATCCTAATTTTTTTTTATAAACATGGCAACAGTGTTGGTTTTCATGTTTATACAATTATATATATATATATATATATATGCTTACCATTATATACATACATATAATATACATACATACATTATATATATATATATATGTATATATATATATATATATATATATATTATATATATATATTATATAATTATTATAGATATGTTAGAGAAGAAAAAGCTTTGCGAGTCAATTTGGGGAGGAAGGGAAATCCTTCCTAACCACCTTCAAATCAATGTTGTCTTGCAGATATTTAACAAATTCTTCCCTTTTCAATGGTTTATGATTAAATCTCAATCGATGACCATTTACAAGGAAGGTCAATTTTTCTTCATTAATGGTTCTAATTATCTGCACCATTATCAAAGACAGTTTCAATCTCATAAGGCCTAAGACAATGAGTTTGAAATTTCAATTGAAAATCTTTAAATTTTAAGTCAAAAATTAATGCCCAATCTCTTGGCTGAAATTTCCTTTCTTTTATGAATTTTTCATGCCACCTAGATCTTTGTTTTTGAACTATGTTGGTTCTTTGAATATCATCTTGTATCATCTCAGCTAGTTCATTTAGTTGCTCTATTATTTGTTTTTGTGCTTCAGAAAAATCAAGGCCCAATTTGACTATTGTCTTGAAGGTCTTCACTTGGAACTCAATAGGAAATAATACTTGATTCCCATAAGCAAGTCATAGGTGTTGGCTTGAGGGGGCCTGACCCAAGTACAACATTAGTTAGCCAAACAAATCCCTACAGTACTAGCCCTTTTGGAATCAGCTCGCGAAGTGCAAACCAGAGTCTCACCTGAAGCAGTAGCGGGGGATGTTGGAACCAAGTTTCTGCACAGTGAGATGTCGTTTAATTCCCTTTATTCCTGCCTTCACATAAGTCACTTCACTCTAGGGTTTGGCAGATAAGCCTTCTCTTCCATCCTTTAATACCTCCGCGAAAGGGCTTGGTTAACCTTTGCACAACCCTAACCCTTGATCTATACCCTTTCACGCTACCAAGGTAGCATACCGTGCAGATTCCTAGATTAGTCCAAGTTTCTTTCTTATCTTATTAGTTACTCACAGTTAGCACTGCGTAAAAAGATATTCTTATATGTGTTCAATTATCCAGCATAATCATACACATTCGTGCATCACATAAGAATTACAAAGGAAATTCATACATAAATTGAGAAGATCCATTAATCATAACAAAGACAGAGAAATTGTAGAATACTTCTCTTTATTAATCTCTTCCAAGTGATTACAAACTCTATTCACCCTATGCACATAGTTGCAGGGGTCTGTAACTCAACTACGAACTTCCACCCTAGGCCTCTGCACACTCAGTTGCAGAGCCTCTACCTACACTATGACTTGAAAACTTAGACTTCTTACCTTAGATCTATGACTCTCTTACATTGTGTGTCTCTAAAACTACTTATAACTTAGCTCTTTTTGTACAATCCCATGGTGCGGGGACCATGGGTAGATCTCTTACAAACGAATTTACTTTACAAAACTAAGGGCGGAAACCCTTTGTCACTTATAACACCTACGCGCTCCGTGACCACAAAATGTGGATTCTTTACAAGTTTCTTACAAAATTTGACCAAAATATGAGTTTTTAGCCCCAAAACTGCCCTTTGGGGGGTCCTGTTTCCAACAGGCCCCCAACACAAACATCATGACTCACCCTCCAATCACTTGGTAGGTGCGAAGATCTTTGCGTGAAGTCCTTCCAGCTTGACCCGTATGACCGAAAATTTAGCTGTGCACTGAGTTGTCACATGTTTCATGTCTTTCACTGTCTTCTCGGTCACTCCTCCTCTGCTGTCAGCCTGAAGCTTTTGTTGCATTGCCTACAGAATCGCAAGCTTGCCTTCAGTATTCCTTGTCACTACATAAGCCTCATCTAGCCAGGGCTTTAGTCTTGCCTTGAGCATTTCTTCCTTGTGTAGCACTGATCCCCTTGTTCCTTCAACTACTTGGCCTCCTCTAGCTTGGCTAGTCATTATGTCAGTGTGACGGTTCATGCTGTGCCCTTAACCTCATCATAGCATTGTTGTAGCTTGCGCGCTTCCATCGCTAGCCTTTGTATATTGGGGTCCTCCTGAAATCTTGTCAGGACCTCAAATGATTGCTCAAACAACCGTGTATAGTCTCCTACTGCACTCTCCACTGCCGCTACTACTTTTGTGACAGCGGTCACCGGCTGTTCCTTCACTCCTAGGGGAGTTGAAGGTTGGGCCCTCAACTATAACTCTGTAATCTGCAGGTTCAACTCTAATTGAACTCACACCATCTCAATCTGAGTGTCATGCACCCCAGTGGCCAACTTTTGGATGTGTACCTCAACTAGCTCCTCCTCTAGAATGGCCAACTTTTAACCATTCTAAATGCCTCCTCAATGACCTGCAAAATGTGCTTTCTCTGATTTTTTGCCTCGGTCTTAGCGATGATTATAGCATTTCTTTGTAGGGCCATCTACTCGTTATTGATCCATATTTCACTAATCACCTGGAGGGCGCGGTTCTCCTAGGGCCTCAGCTCTGCAATTACTCCATCCTCCAAGAGGTGGAGTGCTTCACGTGGGAGTGCTGCCAAGTTCAATCTAATTCTCTTTAAAGTGCTGATAGTGGGCCTGTCAACCTCATTTTCTATGGTTAGTGCTCCATCTGACAACACTATCACAATGGAAGTCTTCATGCATAACATATCGGTAGCCTTTGAAGTACTGATAGCTAGGTTGGTAGACATCGTACCTGACTATGACACGTGGGTCTACAACTCTCGCAACCTTGTCTGGATGGCCCTTAAGATGATCTGCTACTGTTGTTCAAATTGTTGCAGGGCCTCCGCAGTGACATCCCTCACTATGTCACCGATATCATGTAAATCGCCCTCTATTAATGTAATTGGGTCTAGCTAGGTCTTGGTCACCTTTGATTTCTTGCTAGGCCCTTCTTTCTCTAGCTCTCTTGGGCCCTTGATGTGAGTGGACATCTCCTAAGGGTCTGCGTCTTGCTATTCATATGTTTCCTCCTCGATCTCAAGTGAAGGCAACCTCGTGCCTTTATCAGAGCCTCACTCTGTCCCACCTATCTACTTCCCTGTTTGCTTCACAGCCTCGCACTCTACTTGAGCCATATCAGAAGCCTCCTTCTTCTTATTTTTGGCCAACTGTGTCATCTTAAGCTTAGCCTCCTCCTTTTTCTCCTACACGATGGACTTGCTTCCGCCCACCACCAAGTTTGTTGTAGAGCGCCACTCTGTTAGCCATTGATCAAGCACTACATTAGTGGCGTCATCTGTTGCCAGATATGACAAGTCATACCATCTTTGCATAGGGTCCTTCTGCACCATAATGGATATTCAATGGAAGTCAGCTTTGAATTCAGCGTAGCCCTGTAGGTTGGTGTACACCATAGGAAACAAGTATGGTGTGAGATTGATGGCCATCCTAATGTTCATTTCCATCAAGATCCAAAAGATCTTGTTGCCCCTGACTCGTTGCACATCCTTGGTCACCCATAGCAAAGTGTACTTCACTGCTTTAGGGAGGTCTGGAGCAACCAGAACTATCTGTCCTCTGGGAGCTCACACACTACCAGCACAATTGACAGCAAGAGCCATGCATAGTGGAACGTCTTACTGAGCTCTTGTGCTTCATAGTAGTTTTCCAAGAACTCTCCAAGAAGGTAGTCCAAACAATTGAACTGGACTCCTTCAGCGCACTGTGTTGCAAGTGCGATGACAAGCGTTGGCAACTCATCGGTGTGACACTTCATCATTACCTCTCCCACTAAGATCTGTGTGGCTACCTTCATAGCGAGGTCGCAGATACTAGATATAGCATATCCATGCAGCTTCTTCACCATCTTAAATTTTTCTTTCATTGATTCTGCAAGAGCCTGTTCGCCACCTTTTCTGCCAAATATCATGGCCAGATTCTCTCCTATATATGGAAATCGCATTATCCAACGGATCAACCTATTGGTGATGGGTATCGACTCCTCCAACCATAGACACCTATCATTCACCAAGCACAGTAGCTGCTAAATGACCAAAACTGTTACCGGGGTGCGGTTGTAGTGTGACACCTAGAACAGGTTAAGAAACCCTATCTTTTCTACTCCCTTGAGCCACCTCCACATCTCCAATGTGGTCATTCCCGAATTCGCGTCAATGATGTGGTGCATCAGCTACTTGGTCGCTAGGTGTGGAAAATTCTCATGGTCTGCCAAGTCCCAGTCTTCAAGTTTCAGTAGCGGCACTCATTCCAAGTGCAAACTATTGAAAACAATTTCATCCGAAAGCAGAGGGGTTTGCAGGGGAGTCTTACTTTCGTCAATGTCCTTTGGCAGCTTGGACTTAGACTTGCATGGAAGGACATACTTTGGCAACCGAGTAATAGGGTTTGTGCCTAAGCTTCAACATCCTCAACTTCTACTCCCACATCCTTGTCATCCATCGAAATGTCTTCGATGTCTTCTTCCTTCGGTTCTAAGTTTATGGCTTTTCCCTTCTCCTGTGAAGTAGGCTTCGATGGGCTTCTTCTTAGCAATGCATAGACCAATATGGCAAGTTGCTTGGCCTTCTTGTCCTTCATGATTTCCCTGGCTGGGGTCAGCTTTGCTCTTGGTGTCCTTGATGATTTAATAACCTCTGCTAATACTTCAGCCACTTCCGAAGGAGCTACTTCTGCCTCTATTTCCATTTCTTGTGTCAGCTCCTCTACTACTTGTTCCCTTTGTATAATTTCTATGGGTGCTAACATAACGATTTATAATATGCTCGTGTACTCTTTGGAAGTTTGCAAATTCAGGAGTTTCCTTGAAAGTCTCAAAGAATTCTTGGTTCATGGGTGCCTGAGTGCTCAACAACTCAATTCTCAAAATTCCAAGTGTTTTTTGATGGACAACCACTTGTAATTTATAGGGAATTTTGAATTCAAATTCGACCATACCTCCCAAATTTAGTCCATTAATGTTGGATTGATAGCGGATTTCCAAGGATCTAAGCCATAAATTTTGTCTTAAATGTCAGCTTCCCGCTCCATTTGGCACATTTCAACCATCAAATCATGAACAATGCCCTTAATGGTCACTTTCCCACTATCCTGCATGATTTCTCCCTGGGTAGCACAACTCTTTCCACACTGTCGCGGACCCTATGACGCTCCCTTGCTTCACACAATCCTCCAATTGTGCAACTCCCCAACCCAGGCAGTGTAGTTTATAGTCTTGCACCTCCTTTCAACTACCTAGAGCGCTAAGACTATGATACCTTCATTTAGTCACATGGTCAGACTGCCCATGTATGGCTTCAATTAACTGCCATTCACCTTTCCTCGGAAGGGATATCCATTCAATTTTACTAGTTGTACTGCTCCTCCATTGGTAATCTCCTTAATGACATAACACTCAACCAGTGCATCTTGAGCTCCCCTGGAAATTTATCAAACTTACTATCATATAATAAAACCAAGTCATTTACCTTAATGGTGCACAACTTAATATGTCAATCATGCCATGCATTTTCATGCTACTTTTTGACATGTTGGTGAAATCCAACTAGAAATCTCTCTTCCTTAAGTTCATCCATCTGTGTGAGCCTTTCCTCCAGGGCTCCGTGATCCATCATACCTATGAGAGCTGCTATGCACAGACTAGGAACAATATATTCCATAGGAATTACCGCTTCAATGCCATAAACAAGCCGAACAAGGTTTGGTCCAGTCAACTATTTGCATGTCGTTTGATAAGCCCACAGTACTGTAGGTATGCGTAGGTCCCAATCACTTTGTTGAGCATTACAAACTGATGTAGGAGCATCTTGCTTCAAAAAATCATTGTATATTGGGTTGATTACGGGGTGTGATGTTTTAATTTGTTTGTATATTTTTAATAAATTGAGAGAAAAATATGTGTGAGGTTTTAATTGTAAATATTCTCAATTATGAGAGAATATCAGCGATGATAGACTTTTAAAGATCTCATAGAGATCTTACGGATTAGGGGATCCTAGAATAGAGGATTAGTTGAGTTAAAAGTGGAATTAGAGGATATTTAGGATTTGGATGAGAGACTTAGTGAGAATATTTATAGGAGAGTTTTTAAAGAATTATGAGAGAGAGGACTTATATGAGAATGTTTAAAGTGTGGAAAGGAGTTTATGTTAGTTTTTAGGTTTCTGTAAAGGGTGGATTTAGTCATGAAATATGATTTTTTTAGAGAATAGAGTTGAAAGACAGTTTTTTAATGTAAAATTTTAAATTTATATCCATTGATGTAAAAATTAAGAGTTTGGGTCAAAAAGTCAAGTCAAGTCAAGTTAAAAGTTTGAGCCTTTGATTGTAATGGGTGCATGATCGGCAGAGCCCAACACCCAAAAAGTTTGGTCATTGTTGTACAATTTAAAGAGATACTGCAATTGTTTCATGTGGCAAAGAGGAGCAAGGATTGCTCAGGAGTAGTTTCAAGTGAGGTGAACCATTGGCCAAGTTTAGAGAAAACAACTTGGTAAAGTGTTAGTTGTTGCAGCTGACAATAAACGGGATAAAGTTTAGCACAGAAGATGAAGAAAGAGATCGAGCAATTGAAAGCATGACTTAACATACTAACAAAATGGCTACAAGAAAAAGAGAATGAAGACCGAAGACATGGATGGAGAATGAGGAAACAGGTTAGATGGAACCTATTGCAAAAGAAATGGAATGCCAAGCTGATGAACGAGTTCAGAGAACTTGAACAAATACATATTGCTTTGTTGGAAAATGAGAGACTCAAAGGAATTGAGTCACAAAAAAGAGTATTTGTTGAAACCAAGAAAGTCAAGTGTGAAAGATTGGTGCTTGAAACATCAAATGAGGTTGGAAGGTCTTGTATTTTAAAAACTGATAGCTTGTTTGTGGATGCAGAAAATGTTAAAGATGTTAAAGGTGAAAAAATAATTGAGGTTGTTAATAATCATCAAATAATTTTAGATGTCAACATGAGTAATATTGCAGAAAAATTAAAATTTATAGAAGAATGGTTGGATAATCCAAAGTTAGAATGTGACAATATGCCTTCAAATCAACAAATTAGGCACAAGAGAAGCATAGAGAATGACAACAAAATTGAAATTGAAGAAATGGAAATGTTGTTGGAACATGAACATATTGCACATGTGGAAGAAAAATGTTCAAATGTGGAACTTGAATGTAATCATGATGAATTGTTATTTCAATCTTGTAAACATCATAAGGAAGAAAGATTGAAGGACCAGTAGCAAACCAGAGATTGGAATCCTGGAGGTAGCAAGTCATTGAGACTTGTAGTTGTCACATTACTATAGAAAAGTGATAGACCTCATAGACAGGAGTCTATGAAATTTTATTTTCTACATTGGGAGTCTGATGCAGGAGCATCCTGCTTCAGCAAATCATTGTATATTGGGTTGATTAGGGGGTGTGATGTTTTAATTTATTTGTATATTTTTAATAAATTGAGAGAAAAATATGTGTGAGGTTTTAACTGTAAATATTCTCAATTATGAGAGAATATGGGTCACGATAGACCTGTAAAGATCTCATAGAGATATTAGGGGTTAAGGAATCCTAGAATAGAGGATTAGTTGAGTTAAAAGTGGAATTAGAGGATATTTAGGATTTGGATGAAATATTTTAGGGATCAAGAGAGATATTGTTGAAGTTTGTTAAGGGATCTAGAACCCACTTAGGTTTTAATCCATTTGTATAAATTAAGAGGAGCCCATGATGCATGGGAGAGAGAGAAGTGTGAGAGTGAGGAATGAGAAGTTCTCCTGTAAATATTTTATGTCTTTAATAAATTATTTGAGAGTTATATAAATTCTTGTAGTGTGGATTTTAGAGTTTTATTGTGTGTTTGATTTAAGCGGTGGAACCTATGGTGGGAACACTGCATCACAAACCTTGGCCAGCATGTTCTCCAACACTTTATTGAATGCTTCCACCATCTCATTAGCCTACAGGTGATAAGGCATGCTCTTCTAGTGATATACCTGAAATTCCTTCGTCAGTGGGTTGTTCGTCTCATTCAGAAAGTGCGTACTGTGATCACTCACCAAGATATTTGGACAACCAAATTATGTCAGTACATGCTCAAATAGGAACTTCACGGCAGTCGTGTTCATGCAATCATTCATAGGCCATGCCTCTTCCCAACGAGTCAAATACTCCATTATGGTGATAATGTACCTCACCCCCGTCTTTCTTTGGAGTTGAATGGGACCCACAAAATCTATCACCCATTTCTAAAAGGTTGCAACATCATCTAAGGATTCAAAGGCATCTCATCCCTCTGTGATGGCCTGCCAGTCCTTTGACATACAACGTATTATAGAATCCATTGTCATTTTAGTTTTATTTTCAGTTTTAATGCAAAAATGAAAAAAATCAAATATTATATTCTAATAGGAAATAAAAAAGAATGCAGAAATTTGAAAGAAATGATTCATATTATGTTATTCATGGCTTGTGAATGTGAGAAACCTAGGAAAAGATCTGAGTCGTCTGCTTGACAACCAACAGATCTGACAGTAATCGCATGGTTAACAAGGATGAGGTTTAATTGAAAAAATAGGCTGATGGTTTATAGAATGTGCTTTAATCCATTGAAGTTCGGATCAATCACAACCACTCATCAAAAAGGGACAAGATCCGACAAATATCACATCAAAAAGTGCATAGATTTTATTATAAATTTCACACCTAAGAAGTCTTTGAACTATAGTTTTATTTCCTATTAGGTCCATGGGGAAGGTAAAGGTTTGTGGAAATGGCAGACGAGATAAGATTATGAACTGGACTTTTGTTTCCTTTCGGTTCCGTGGTAGTTAAAGGTTTTTCATATTCCACATAAATCAACCAATTTTGTGGTTTTAGAAGAATAACTAAAACTAGAGGTGGATGACCGAAACCTCAAAGGAATGGTGATTGGTCGGGTTTCTTTGTGTTTCTTCCAATTAGAACACTTTCGATATATATGTGGGCCCATAACCACAAGCCCACACATGGAGTTTTGTAAAGATGCACTTTTCTAAGTTAAAACAGTCTAGCTATTATCAGAACATCTACAGAGAAATTTCATCAGCAGTCAAGCCACAAATTTGAACAACGAGCAACCATCACCTTCTAATTTTTGTTAATTCTAGTTATTTTGTTTTCTTGAGAAGAATGAGGTGTCTTTTACCCTCCAATGTAATATTTTGTAATGACGTTTACGTTAGACAGTTAAGAGATAGTCAAGCATTTTGACAGTTTTGGTGATTACCAACTGTCCCATGATGTATAAAAAGAGGGAAAATTATAGAAAAAGGGTTTGGATTTGAAGAACCTAGAGACTAGGCTATTGGATCCTTGATAAACTTGATGATTAATGAAAGAATCACGAGTTTTCCACACATTGTTGGGTATGATTTGTGATTTCTCTGTTATATGTCATCATGTATCTTCCTTTCTTTAAGTATGGTAATGAAGTTGTAGGTCTTTGTTTACTTATGTGAATGAAGTTAAAATGCCTTAAAAGAGTGCTCATGTGCTTAAAGTTCCTACTTATATATTTCTTCTAAGTTACAGATAATAGTTTCTGCGTAAAACAACATATTGTCTTTAACTCCCCAAAGTGTTACAAATAATAGTTTCTGTGAAAAACAACATATTGTCTCTAACTTCTCAAAGCATTCTTCACTCAGCATTTTTATTCAACAATCAAATGGCATTCTAAGACTTTCATATCACCTAAGTAGTAAGGGTTAAAAGTTAGGCCCTTCAGGTCCCTCACTTGAGGATACAATATACAAATAGGTGACAATAATAATAAACATTAATGTCTTAAGAACAACTTCTACACAACCAAGAAATTGGTTTCTTAAGGGACAACACATTGCACACCCTACAATACACTTTTGAGTCCTGATGGAGGGTTGGCCACCACAACCATGCACTTAGAATCTTTTGCACAGTTTCTCTACTTGCATAATGTCCTCCTCCAGCGCCCCCATGAGCATCCACGAGGATGCTACTTCTTTCAAACTCAGTTATATATCATCACAATATCTCATCAGACCCCATTTTGTATAGATTCCCAACTATGGCAGAGAAATTTGCCGCGCACACCACTAATTCCTTCTTCTGCTGGACAATGTATCCTTCCGGGGTAGTTCCTGTCATTATGAGGTGTATTATATCATCAAAAAGACCATCTGTGATGTGCACTACAAATAGTTGTGTGTCAGGTAGTCCTTCCACCAAATTAGTGGGTTATTCTCCTGTTTTGATGTGCGATAGATGGTTTGGTCCCACGTTCTGTTGTTTTGGCTTCACAATAACCTCAAAATCATATTCCTAGAACAATAACAGCCATCTACAGATTCTTCCCACCAACACAGACTTATTAACTAGGTACCTTAGTGTGGAATGATCTGTGTACATCTTAAAATGGCCTCCCAACCACTACAGAAAAAGAGATCATTGGTGAGGGTCATCCCTATGACGTGTTAGGTTCCTATACTAATAGGAGTCATAATTTTGAATGGCTAAGGTTAAGCCTTGTAATATGTAAATACCTCTGCTTTCTGCAAATGTTTTCTATATTGAAAAATCAAAAAATGAAAAGAGGGTATGTCCTAAAAGAAAAATCAAAGGACAATAATAATAAAAAGGTCAAAAAAGATGAAAAATATGAACCTCAAGAAAATAAAAAGACCATGAAAGTGAGCAAGTGAAAATGCCACTACTATTTACTTTTTGTGCATAATAAATGATTATGTGCAGTTTGTAACCTTTTCCACAATCCATGATAGTCAAAATGTTTAAACTTAACGAATTTAGGCTTTTGTGATCCATATCAATTCAGAGAAGAATCTTCAGCGAAAAAATCACATAGAGATATCTTCGGTGAAGCTTACTTGAATTATTTTATGATTATAATCTATTAACTTGCTTACATTTATAATTATAAAATTATCCATTTAGGTTTATAAGGAAATTAACAACTAATTTTGCTAATTTAGTCAATTATGCCCTTCATAATCTAGCTAGCCGTTGCCTGGTCAAATCTAGTTGTTATCTTTTTAGCCGTTACCTAATATGGAAATTTTGTCATGGGATATTCTGCCTGATCTATTTATATTGCATAACAAGTTCTGCTCATTCAACTTGTCCTGACGATGAACCACACTGGTTGGTTCGAAACGCGTTGACTAAAATATCTCTATGTGATTTTTCGCCGAAGATGTTTAAACTTATCTATTTCATCTTTCAAATGCATGTCTATAGATAGAGAATAAATATCTGACCAAACTGTTTAATATTGGTAGATAATTAGATAGGTAGAGTAAATAAAAGGAGCTCAACTATTTAATCTGAGCCCTTGGATGTAATAAGGTTAGATTTAGTTAGTTTACTATTGTAAAGAAAAAGAAAAATGTTTGATAAGGGTTTGCTAGCTCAAATGTACCCTAATAAAGAGAAGTAAAAATAGTGGGATGAGTAGATGGGTAAGTAGCAGAAAGGTTGCAGAATTTTGATGATTGATTAGACAAAAGCATGTGTATCATCCTTTTCATCATAAAAGTTCCAAATGTGAATGGGCACTCCAGTATGCAAATAGTTATCAAAGTCAATTAATTAACCTCCTTCATTCATTTCACCTTTTACTTAACTAATTTCCTACAATAAAGTTCAAAGTACTTAAAAAACCTAAGTCAAAGAGGCTCGGAGCATTTCTCTTACTCTTGGAGGGACCAGACCCTCAAATCAATGACTTAAAGGAAATAAGTACTAAAACCCCCTCATAAACATTCATTCCCCCCTTCAGTTCATTCATTTTACCTAAATAATATTCTTTCCTAAGGTTAAAATACTTTTACCTAGGAAAAGGTGTTTTTTCCCTCACATAACTCATTTTCACATCAAAAAACCACAGAAAACACTATATCCTAAGTTTTATGGAAAAGCATTAAAAAAATGAAATATCATATACTTAGGTATGGTGCCCCTTTCTGCTTATTTGACTAATTACTAATTTATTTATTAAATCACGAATAAAAATCCCTTTTCCTGTATATATTTAACTCCTGTGAATATTAATTAACCCTACCCTAGTTTAATTATAGAAACTATAGTATACCCAAAACCCAAAAAATCCCCTAACTAATTGATCTATGATTAAGTTATTTTAAAAACCCAACTAAATCTTGCTGCTAATCACCCCAATACCTTAGCCCCACCTTAAACCTTCATTAAAGCAAAAACCACCACACTTAATTACCCGTGGAGGCCTCCCCCCACTACCCTCCATGCAACTCCACTGCCCGGTCGCCACACAATCTCTCCCCTTCACATCTAATAGTCCTCATCCATTTCGAAAGGGCCTGACATATGAACATTACCCGCCCAAAAAGGGTTGTTTTCCTCTAGGCCCCCGAGGTTATGTGTTGCTCGATGAGTGGAATCGGGCAGCCTCCCCCCAATACCGCCAAGTGCCTAAAAGTTGTGCCAAGGAAACCACTTACTGCCCACCTACTACACACCAAAATAGCCATTGTTCATTCCTCTACATGACAAACAATCATTTTTCACTCATACCCACCAATTTTGACTTTCCTACATAAAGCCACAAAGCCCCAAATCATTCGTTTTATTGAATTTTTAACTGAAAACTTCCATGCATGCACCTGCGAACATCAAAGCTATCAACCCATGTACAATGGCACCCTAAAGATGCCATAAAGCTCCCAGATTTCCTTCCAGCCTGCTTGAATATTTTTCAACCATTCACAATTGCCAGTCACCCGGTTTAGACAGTTTTCTTCAATTCCAAGTATTTAAGCCATAATTCATTGAAAACATTGTCAATTTCTGAACCAGTCACTATGTTTTCTTAATTAAAATAAAAGAGAAACTTTAGTAACCCAAACCCACCTAGAATTGAACCACCATTGCTATATGAAAAACTAAAAATCACCTCACCCATTCTCAAATCCACAAAAACAGAGAATAGCTGCCACTAATTTTGCTAATTTAGTCAATTATGCCCTTCATAATCTAGCTAGCCGTTTCCTGGTCAAATCTAGTTGTTATCTTTTTAGCCGTTACCTAATATGGAAATTTTGTCATGGGATATTCTGCCTGATCTATTTATATTGCATAACAAGTTCTGTTCATTCAAAAGGAAAGTAACTAGAAAAGCTTGAAACTCTGGCTTCAAGGAGAACTCACTATACTAGGGCCCATCTTCATCCAAATTCTGCCCCAGTAGTGGATAATCCCAACCTGATTTTGAGAAGATCCAAAAGACAAGAAAGTTCAGTAAGTCCAACACCTTCAATCAAAGCAGATTCATGCCCTGATGAGTGGTTTATTTTAGAAGACCTCCCCTTTGATGAGTCATTTAACCTTTCCCTATTTAGAACCAGGTCTGAAAGTGCACTTGGTGACATAGTTCTAGATCCAGAGCTTACTGCAGATCTTGAAGTCCAAAAGGCAAACCATTCAATTGATGAGTATATTCTAAATTCCCCTTAGTCATCCCTTACTATTGCTAAGATCCCTGAGCTTTCTAAACTAGTGTCAACTAGTGTCAAGAATTATAAAGGAAATTCATACATAAGATGATGAGATGCATTAATTAGAACAAAGACATAGAAATTGCATAATACTTCTCATTATTAATATCTTCCAAGTGATTACAGACTATATTCACCCTACGCACACAACTACAGGGGTCCACGCACTCAAGTGTGGAATTCCACCCTAGGCCTTGACACACTCAGTTGCAAAGCCTCTACCTACACTACAACCCAAAACTTAGACTTCTACTTCAGAGCTATGACTCTCTTTTCATGATTTTCCTTGCTCCTAACTACTTATAGCTTAGCTTTTTTTTATACAATCCCATGGTCAACGGACCATGGGTAGATCTCTTACAACTGAATTTACTTTACCAAACTGAGGCGGACAACCATTTATGACTTATGACACCTTCACTCCAAGACCAAAAAATGCAGAGTCTTTACAAGTTTATTAGAAAATTTGACCAAAACATGGGCTTTTATCCCCAAAACTATCCTTTGGGGGATCTCCTTCCCAACACTAAGTTAAGAGAGAGCCTAAATAAAAGGAATGATATCTCCCAAGTTGGTAGGGAGGGAATATTATAGTTATGATGGATACCTTGAAGAAACTAGAGAATTCATTTTTAGGTGTTGATGATAGAAGGAAAGATGGATTTGGTTGCTACAAAGTAGGAAAGGAAGTTGAATGATTGAGGAAACCTTTGGAAACATTTGTTTGGGAAGCCTCTAAGTCCTACCAAGATAAATTGTGAAGTAGCATCCAGATGTCAAAAGACCCTGAAGGTTTGTGTTTACTCATGAGTACTTGAAAGGTTGTTACTTATTGGGGTTTTGACTGTTCAGGTAAATATATCAAACTTTTTGAAAAAAATGCTTGAGATTAGAGAGATTTGATGTGTTGAGGCATTGTGTGTGAAATCACTAGGAGGACATCTAGATGACATATGTGTTGATGTATATTTCCCGAAGCAGTAGGGATGGTGGTGTTGGTCATATAACTTTGACCTTGCATTATGCACCTAGTTCTCTGGGTTGATGGTTAGAAGGTAGGCCTAATGGTACCTAGAGAGGCTGAAAGCTTTAGTCAATCTTAGTCCCACCTAGATAGATTTCCTTGGTCAGGAAGCTAGTCTGTGTCATTGTAAGTTCCTAAATGCGTCATGGTTCATGTGTTTTGAGATCTTCCATGTAATTGTATCTGTATGTACGAATAGCTCCCTAGTTAATAGGGAGTGTTGAAGAATGTAACTTGGTCGGGTCTTCATAAATTATATTTGAGTCATAATGAAATGTATATATCAAAAGAAAGAATCTTTTTATATATAATTAATATGACTTATTAAAGTATGGGTTTCATGTTTGGGTCATCATGTTTTAGGTCAAAGTCCCCATTGAGGACTTATAAGATTTATACTAAGTCATTGTCCATTAAAAGATACACTTGTTGGGATTTTGAATAATGTAAAAGCATTTATTATTGACTCAAATAAGTTAGTTGTCACCTCCACATGAAGTCGACCTCAAATGGGGTAATTCAGCCTCAACTAGAAGCCTATATATTGGAGCAGTTCAGTTCATTTGGAGAACAATCACTCACACAAATTCGATTTACAAGCAGAGGAAGCTAAAGAGTGTAAGGTTGGAAAAGGAGGAGGAGAATTGCACGGAATGTCAAGATCAAAGATTTTGGCCATCTATGTCTCACACATGTGAAATTTCTAGCAATATCGAAGTCTTTACTGCTACATTGAAGTTGTTGTCAGGTCGAAGTTGATGCTACTAGGTCGAAGTTTCTACTGTCAGTTGTTGCTGCGAGGTCAAATTTGTCGTTGAAAGGGTTATCATACATAGAAGGAATAAAGGGATGAATTGGTGTGGAAGTTTGTGTCTAGGTTAAGACTCTTGTATTATCTCATGAAACTATTAAGGAAGAGTTGTTGACTAGGTTTTCCCCTAGATAGGCACTTTTCCCTGTTTGTTCGCCTACATATGGTGTCTGTGATCTTTGTGATATTGTTTTGGTAATTTCTTGATGAACTAAACATAGAAGAGGAACATAAGAATATCATAAGTAATTATCAATATAAAGAAAATATTTATGCATTTCTGATTTTATAACACCTCTAACAACATTACTGAATAAAGATGTAATTTTTTGGAATCTAGAACCAACTAAGGCCTTTGAATATCTTAAATATGCAATGTGGCAAGCTTTAGTTTTAGCTACACTAGACTTTGCAAAAACATTTAATTTGGAATGTGATGCCTCATGGAATGGAATTGGTGTTTTTCAAATGTAAGAAGGAAGACTCATTACTTTTGAAAGTAAATAAATTGATGGAAAGTATTTACACAAACCTATTTATGAGAAGGAAATGTTTGAAATACTATATTCCATAAAGCAATGTCACCCTTAGATAATGGGAAGACACTTCAAGGTAAAAACAGACCATGATAGTGTTAAAATTTTGTAACAAAGGTTATCTTCAGAAGAGAAGCAATAATGGGCGACAAAGATCTTGGCTTATGACATTGAAATCATCTACAAAAAAGCAAAGAGAAGTTTTGTTTACGAGAGATTTTTCGGCAAAAATCACATGAGAAACCATTTGTCGACGCGTTTCGAGCCAGCTAGTGTGGTTCATCGTCGGGACAAGTTGAAGAAACAGATTCAGCTTAGCAAGTTAAATAGTTTGAGTAGAGTCTCGAATAGCTATATTGAATAACGGCTAATCTTGACTAAAAGGACGTAGGTCAAATTTTATTTATTAATTTAATAATATTAGTATTATTCTAATTTTTAATATTAATATTA
>APFE030912265.1:0-11772 GCA_000404065.3 Pinus taeda | reverse complement strand
TGATAAATAAAAATAAGAGGGGAGAAATAAAAATAAGAGGCGAGAGAAACAAGGCCAAGAAACAAGGAGGGGGCCCAACAAACGACTAAGAAGAGAGTGTTGGAATCCAGCACCTACTAATTTTCCAGCCATCCTCTCTATTGAGATTGCTCGGCCTCTTTTCAATCTCAAGAGCTTCCCTAAATTTCCAATGGTGGAAATGTGAAACCTTAGCAATAACACTAGCCGCCTCAATGCAAACGTGATGATTGGTTTTTCTACATGTTCAGATCAAGCATAGGTCTTAGCTCTTCTATGCTTAAGGTCAACTGCGTGCTCACTAATCCTTTGATTAATGGAGCGACCGATCTCACCAATATAGGGGGTTCCCACATGAGCAGGGGATAATATAAACCCCTTTCATATCCTTGGGGTCAATAGGATCCTTTGACGACTTGAGGGACAAATGAATGGTGTTAAGGGGCCTAAAGGTCACAGGGATACTATGCATCTTGAGAATCCTTGCAATCTTATTAGTGGTCCCCTGAACAAACGGAAGATGGACTCTAGGAATCCGCTCCTTCGGTTCCCTTTTAGATAGAGAATTCTTGGTGGCTTTAAGGAAAGCCTTCTAACCAAAGTATCTACTATAACCATTCTCAACGAAGACATCAAGGAGATGGGATTTTTCTTTCTCAAAAATCTTCTTATCTGAGATCCTTAGGGCCCGAGTAGCAAGGGTATTGAGAACACCCATCTTATGAGCTGGGAAATGGTGGGAACTGGCATGAAGATACTACTCTGTATGCGATTTCTTCCGAAAAACCTGGTGGGCAAGGGAACCATCATTGTTCTTAGAAATAAGAATGCCAAGGAAGGGGAGGCAACCATCAACTTCCTGCTCCTTAGTGAACTTAATGGCTGAGGATTGATTGTTGAGATGCTCAAAGAAAAGATCTAATTCTTCTTGGCCATGAGACCAGATGACATTGGTGTCATCCACATACCTTTTCCAGAGCTTTGGCAAGAGCCGGGAAGAACTTAGAGCCTTGGACTCAAAATCTTCCATAAAAAGATTAGCAACAACAGGAGAAAGGGGGGAGCCCATGGCGACCCCATAGGTTTGCTCGAAGAACTCTCCCTCAAAACTAAAAATGGTGGAAGTGAGGCAGATCTCCACTAACCTGGCAGTGTCAGGGTCAGTAAGGCAGTAGATCATCTCCAAGGCCTCCTTAATAGGGATGCAAGTGAATAGGGAAACTACATCAAAACTAACAAGAATGTCCCCAGGGTCAAGCTTAATGTCCTTGAGTTCATCAATAAGGAAGCAGAGTCTTTAACAAAGGACTCCATACGACCAACCAGGGGCTTAAGCTTTAACGCAAGAAATTTAGCAAGAAGGTAGGTAGGACCTCCAATGGTGTTGACAATGGGCCTTAAGGGAGCTCCTTCCTTATGAATCTTGGGGAGACAATAGATTCTAGGAGTAATAGGGTTTCTCTTAATGAGTTTATGGTGCAGGGAACTCACTGAGTTAATGGATTTAATGGCAAGAGCCACATTCCTAGCAACCTTCTTCAAAGGATTCTTGTGAAGCTTTTTGTAGCTACCACTATTATGAAGATGATCTAACATATTGATGCGGTAATCAACCTTGTCCATGATGACGACAACACCACCCTTGTCTGCCTTTAGAACAATGATATCTTTGTTTTGGTTTAAGGATCTGAGAGCAAAAGATTCTTATTTGCTAAGGTTGCTCTTAGGGGGCTTAGCCTTTCTCAAGACAACCGCACAGTCTTGCCTAATAGTATCCTTGATCCTATCAGGCAGCCCTCTGATCCCAAACTCTATGTCGCAAATGATATCATCCACAGGGATCTTCCTCGGGGCTAAGGCAAAATTCAGCCCTTTACCCAGCACTTTAAAAATAGAAGGGGGAAGGAGAAACTAGAAAGATTGATCACCCTGTTATTAGAAGGGTGAGGGTTATTAATACTACTAGTACTAATCTTAATATTACCTTTTCTATAATTATAATTTAATATCTTATTATCGATGTTAGTGTCTACCCTTATATTATTATAATTATTATTAAATATATTCCTATTATTATTATTACACATAAGATTATTATTATTATCAATAATGTTATTATTATTAAAATTAAATATTTTATAATACTCCTATTAATAACTTTATTAATATTATAACTATTATTAATAGAATTATTATTATAAAATTATTAATATTAATATCATTATTATTATTAATTATATTTATTAAAAAAATTGTTATATTATCAATATTAACTATTATAATTAATCTTAATATTATTATAACAACCATCGTTAGAATTTTTATTAAAATTAAAGTTATTATAAGTATTAATATTATTCTTATAAAAACTATTAATATTATTACTAAAACAACAATCGTGAAAATTATTACTAACCATGTTAACATTATTACGCTCATAATTCCTATAAAAAATAATAACGTTATCACACGAAGAACCAAACACGGGGTACGGGACCGAACCTGTGCCGTCAACCAGACTAACCACCGGCTCAGAAGAACTGCCATGCACAGGGGAAGCGGAGTTGATAGGCGCAGCCGGATCTGGACGATTCCACGCTAGTCTAGACACTGGTGACGATGTACCCACAGGCATGTCAAGCAGACCACAGTCAGGAACAAGACCAGCCCCACGTTCTGCAATATCCTCGCCTCGATCCACCATACCCTCGCCTGCAATGGGACTGTCCACCAGAGAAGCCGCCATAGAACAGCAAGGGGCATGGGCAACACTGCCTTCATCTACGCAGGGGCCACACCTGGCTACGTCTACCGGAAGAACAAACGAATGAAGATTTGAAGAGCTGGAATCCTCAACCATCCCAAAGAGAAACCCTTCAACGTCTGAACCGGGATCCTTCAGATCCTTCAGCGTAGATATGCATGGTGCAAGGGGAGATCTGCTTCCTCTTGCATAGAGATGACCAAGGGCAATGTTCTCTGACCCCAAAATAGATAAACAACAGATCCGAAGACACTGGAACAGTTCCATTAGAGGGGGTTGAGACCTCCAGAGAAGGGAAGCCAGAGACCCCACCTGAGTTCCAGAAACCCATTCATTCAACGCTGAGATCTGCCCAAATGAGACCCTGTTGCGGGAAACCTCACCTCCGACCCTATTAGAATTTCTTGTTAATCTTTGAAATTTAGAAGCCTGATTCAGCTTCCGAGTCTCCTCTAATCGAAGGGATTTCAGAGCCGAAGAGGCATCAATTCAGGCCCAAAGGGAGGCTGAAAATAAGTTCCCAAGCTCTAGATGTGAATCCAGCAAAAACCGAGAAACCAGATTCAAAGACTTTCTAACCCTGCTGATTTCTGCTCAAACTAACACCAAACTCGCTTTAAGGAAAACCTAATGGTTTAAGGGAGTGTTAAGGGTAGGTGCACTCTCAAGAAGGGATAAGGATGTGGAAGAACTTCTCTATTCCATTTCTATTATGCAACATGATTGGATAAATGAAGCAAGGGATGAGAGGAAGAATGACAAAGAGATGTGGACAGTGATTCAAAAGTTTTAGCAAAATCCTATTACTTCTGGTACATTTATATGTAAAAATGATTCATTATGGTACATAAATCACTTATATCTCTTTAAGAACTCCCAACTCAAACAAAATATTCTTTCGAAATTGCACACTTCTCCTTTAGGAGGGCACTCAAGATTTTAAAAACTTACCACAAGGTCAAGAAGGAATTTTTTGGGATGGAATTAAATTTGATATTTAAAAGTTTGTGGAAGAATGTTTGGTTTTCCAATAAAATAAAGTTGAGACAATTAAAACCCTATTTTTTTTTGACAACCTTTACCCATTGCAAGTCAGGAGGAGGAGGTACCAATGGACTTGATCACAGTTTATGTTTCATCATGGTGGTAGTTGATAGAATTACCAAGTATGCACACTTTTGTGCACTATCTCAACCATTCAAAGCCAACACAGTTGCTACCGAATTTATGGAAATATTTCAAAAGCTACATGGAAACCCAAAGATTATTGTAAATGGCAAAGATCCCATTTTCAATGGAAATTTTTGGGCATAATTATTTTCATGTACTAGTACTCAATTAGTTCACATCTCATGTTATAATCCTCAATCTGACAAGATAACCAAGATAGTGCACAAATATTTGGAAATATATCTCTATTTCTTTTTATTTGATAAATAAACATAATGGGTGAAATGGTTACCTTTGACAAAATGGTGGTATAACACTTCCTTCCATATTGCAACAAAAATGACTCCATTTATGGCATTTTATTGATACCATACACCATCTACCACATCATGTTTAAGAGAAAATTATAATGTTCAAGTAGTGGAAGATCATATCGACCATTAACAACAATTTCTCCATCTCTTAAAGGATAACCTCACTCTGGCGCAATCGAATGAAACAACATGAAGATGAACATTGTAGTGAAAGAAGTTTTGACATAGGATATTGGATATTTTTACTACTACAACCATACAAAGCAATGTCCCTCGAGCAAGATAAGAAGTTATTGTCGTTGTGACAAGCACCCTCCAAATTTTTTTCTACACTTGAATTTTGGAGCTTCTTAAGGATCTTACAATCTGTCATTCTATGTGAATCATATTCACTTCATGGTCAGTTGATGTTTTGTGAAGTGTTTATGTATTATTCTAGATTCTAAGTGTTAAATTCAATTTCTCAACATGCTTAATCCTTGATGAATTCATAAATGCACTTCTTTCTTAGCAACCTTAGATAGGCATTGAACGAATCTTGAAAGCAAGGCTTGTGAAATCTCTAGTAGAGGTGCTTACACAATGTTCAATACAATAGACTACATAACCTATGCCAATTGTCAATACGCACTCTCCTTTGGTAGTCTCCCTCTCACTTTGGTTGCAATTGTGGTATTATTACAGTGAGTTTTCTCAACTGTCGCTTTTGCGCACCTTTATTTTCAAAAGTGTCACTTTCACAATCATGACTATTATTTTTTCTTGATTTTTCTTTAATAATTGTCATTTTTATTTCACCTTCACTCTGGCATGTGTAAATTTCACTTTCTTTAACTTTTTCAAGTGTCATTTTCACTTTTTCCTATTTTCACAAGTGTTTTTTTTAACTATCTCCACTCTTGTATGTGTCACACTTTCGTGCATCCCCAGACGTAGATCTATCATGGCCATCCACATTATATGGTCATATATATCATAGTAATATGCACTAGACACATTCCTATGACTTAGCACACTTTTTGGTCGTAGTCGACACTATAGTCGCAACTTATGCTTTAAGTGTCATAATGATATGTTTGAACTATTGCACTAAGAAATAAGTGCCACTTTCCTGTCATTCCAAGGTATGAATTATGATTGTGAGTCTAATGCATTCCTCTAGCTTGTCTTTATTGAATTCATGTGTTTGATCCAAGTTTGAATGTTGTTCGTATGCTTTTCTCTCTATTACTCTATTGGTGCCACACCTAGCCATTTTGGATCTCTTCTTGGTCCTCCTTCTGAGTGCAAGTTATGAAGGAATTGACCGAACGCTAGGTTATTAGAACTACCTATTCATGAGCTTCCTTAATTAATTATATTCCTCCTAGAATTTTAGACTGAGTCTTTCTCAAGATTAGTTCCTATGATTGCACATTTAGAACCTTCAAAGCATGGCCACTAACCCTAGTTGCTTGTATCAACTTACTGAGTTGTGCCTTTATTAATTCTAACTTACATAGCACGTGGATCACTTCTAGCTAATAGTATTGACCTTCTCCATCCCCTTGCAAAATAAAATTGCATAATACAAAGGTCCTCCTTCCTTTATAATGTAAAGAGAACCTTCATGGCAAGGTGACTTAACATTATGCTTCTTGTTTTAGCCAATTCTGCGAATTTCCTTTCCAATGAGCCTCCCTCTATGAACTATGTAGTTATAGTGGATATTCAACCCATTTTTAAGCCACTATAGACCTCAACTACGTAAGAATAGGATATGCCCCTCAAGAACTATGCATTGCATAATTACAACGCATAGTTTTGCTCCTCTAGTGAGTGGAATCCATCATTGTGCAGTCAATCTATTATGCCTGGCATATTCTATGAATTACATATTTATAGTGAATAGTGATACATTCCCTCATTCACTTCAAATCTCACATGTGTAATCTTTGTCTTCTCCTCCCTTGATCAATGTGCACGACACAACTTTAGTTAATAGAATCACCAACCTTTTCTCTTACACTTTCTCACTATGTTGGACCCTGAAGAGACCCTCCTTATAGCGCATTGCACATTTTTAGTGAGCATTGGTCACCTCCCTTAGCAATTGTTGAGATCAATTGTGTAATTCCCAGCATGTCTTTCCTCCTCAGTCCTTGTACAAGGCCTTCAAAATTGTCCTCTTCCATAAGAAAAGTAAGGTTATATTAGATGATTTATGGATGGATCTTGGCTATTCATGAGTGAACTTCATTGGCAAGTGTACCACCTCAATAGTGAAAGGAGATGATCAAGGAGGAGAAACAAAAAAACACTTTCAGAGAAGAATCACAAAGAAGAACCATCATGAAGACATACAAAGATCCTGGAACATAATGGAATGATGATTGTTTAGTGATTTAATTGATCTTAAATTACTTACATTAATTATCAACCAGGGCTAGTAAAGTAATGAAGTGTAAGTGAAATGTATGTGCTAGAAGTCTTTGGTTATTCACACAAATTCTAAATTAAATTGAGTAATCCAAATATAAATTCTAAATTAAATTAAGTTAATGAAATGCACATGAGAAAATTACATATTCCTAGAAAATAATATTATCTCTACAATGATGATCACACTCTCCGCTTTCAAAAAAAACTACTTCTACTTATAAGATTCCACACTTTACTTTAAAATAGAAATCTCACACTTGTATAAATGTAAATCAATCCTACGCTTTACATAAATGAAAATCAATCCATACTCTGCTTTAATGATATTCAAACTCTATTGAATAAATGAAAACTACTCTCACCTAGAAATCTCGTGTTTAATGAAAATCACAGATCTACATGAATAAGAATCACACTTGCATGAAAAATGAAATCAAACAAACTTCTGCTTAAAACACTCTCACATTTACTTGACTTAAAGAGCACAAATGATTGAATTTAACAACTGATTCTATAATATTGTCTAGGAAAAATCTTATGTGAAACTAGATCATTACTACTAAGCTTTGTCCATGTGCATTCAAAATATGAACAATAAGAATGATTGGCACAATGATTTTAACTTAACTCTGAAAGAAAATGGACAACATAAATACTTGATAAACAGGAACCTACAAGAATATAAGGCTAATAGCTAACTATTAAAACAAAACAATAATCTTTACTATCTCGAGGGGGTCCTCCACAAGAAGCAGGTAGTCACTATGTTATTGATCAAGCACTTTACCCACGCATTGAAAAAATTAAGTGATTCCTTTTAAAATCTAAGTATCAAATAACAAAGATTAAGTCTCACTGTCACATTCACTATCATTGTTTTCATTTATGCCAAGAGGCATATTTATAGAGCTCATGGAAATTAATTTTTCATAGCTATATGCCTAATCCCTATCAATAGAAACCAAATTTAACTTGAAAATTTAAAATTACATAATTCAATCATGATTTGCTATTATCAAAGCAAATCATGAGGCACGAATCTCGTTCTTGCTTTCCTATTTCTGACTACAGAGGTTGACTTTTCCCTTGACTATATTGCTAAGACCCATTTCCATCGATTTGGTTCATGAGAATAGGATAAAATCGTTGAATGCATAAATTTCCACCTATCCATATATTTCGCTTCCTAGTTGGCACTTTGGAACCTGTCAAACTACGAACTTGGCTAGAGAATTGTTTATTAGCTGCAAAATCATCATAATTCAATAGCTGAAGTAAACATGAAGCTAAATAATAAAGAACATTATAAATTTATGAAATAAAATACAATTGTGTACCTTCCATGTCATAATGTTTGTAACTTGATGCCCAATGTGTGATTATGAAGGTAAAAAAGAAATAGATAGAGTAAAAAAGGGTCCCAAAAAGAAGCAATTATGAGGCTTAACATTCCCCTGCACAGAGGTCATCGCATGTACTCATGCAAAAATTTCAAATATTATGGAGCCTTCCTATTACTGAACTCGTTCAGATATTTGAGCTAAAACATCTAAATTTCCCTTCATTACCTTCTTCTTAGTGATTGTCATCCTTGGTTTCTTCATCAGAATCTTATACTTCAAACTTATGACTTTTCTCTTAAGGAATTTGTTCTTTTCTTTTATCTTCTTATTCTTATCATACCATAGAGAAACATGTAAGAGAATATTTCCATTCTTGGTCCCCTGTATTTCATTTTGAACTTTAAATGTTTCATGTTCCTATTTTAAGCGCCTGTTTAGTGTCTCCAATTCAAAAATTTCCCATTTGAGAGTATTTATAATTGGAGGTTCTTATTGACTATCAAAAATGAATTTATTCTTCTCGATTTGAAGGGGACACAATGGCCTTTTCTGTAGCTTTTTTCTCCAAAGATTATATATAGTCATATATCTCCTATTGGACTGGGTCAGTTTCAGGTGTTCTTCTTATTGTATTATCAATTGGTGATGAAATTGTAGGTGAAATAATTGGTGATCGAGCCTTTAACCCTTATTCTCCCTCCACATTGACAAACTCTATGGATTGTCGAGATGATTCCTTCATTGTTTTGTTTTGTTTTCTTTGTTCTGTCTTTGCTTGCTCTATTTCCTTTGTTTTTCTTCTAGATATTATTTCTTCCTTATCATTGGTTTTTCTTCTTCGATCATTCTTCTTTTTAATATTTTCCAATATGCCATCAAGGGGAGTTTCATCTTCTGAGGGATGCTCTTATTGTAGAGGTAGGTCATCTCTAGGGTTTAGAGATAACTTTCTTCTACTTCTCTCTATTCTCTTGTTGGGTTCCTCCCGTTCTACCACTTTAAAGTGGTTTATAACTAAGAAATTTTCCTAATCATCTCCTATATTCTTGAGGTGGGCTTCCATCAATGTTTTGATCAAACGATGATGATACATAGTGTTCTCAATAGATTGTATTTTTCTCTGAGTATTACCAGTCATTTTCTTCAAACTATTGAGTAAGAAATAAGGAAAATTAATTTCATTACCCTCAAGGAAATGCATCATCAAACGTATATGATAAAAATGCATATTGCCGAATCCACCTTCATAAGTAATAAACTTTTGAATGACCAATAGTAAATTTCTCCATTTTCTTTTAAGGCTTGTACCTCTGATGCCTTTCTTAAATATTGAATGTCCATACTTGGGTTTTTTAGAAATTTTTTCCATTCATTTCCTTCAATTCCTCTGGTTTTGAACCATCTCTCACCAACCCTAGGTAGCCTAGTTATCTCTACCATGAAGGATTTTGTCACTGTTATTTTCACATCTCCAATTTCTACCTCAACTCCATCAAATGCTTGGGCAAAGGATTTTGTTACTTCTTTGTCGTAGATATTAAATTTTTTTACAAATTACAACCATTATACTTGATGTAAATTCTATCTAACTTGTGGATAACCCTCCACGCATTTCTTACCATCCAACTCTGTCCTCATAATCTAATGTTTCTTACCTTTATTATTCAATCTAATATTTGCATACCTTTGTATTTATTATTCTAATTCTTTGATTGACCTTTGTAGATTGTCTTTGGATGCCTTCAATTGCAAGCTTGATCATTTTCTTATGCCAAGATCTTCAATTGTCCCAGTTATTCCCTGTCAGTATTAGCCATAGAATTTTGTTAAAACTATAGATTCTCAACAATTATGTAGTTGCTTATTTTGAAAATAAAAATAGCATTACAAAGGAAATGGGATTAGAACAGGGTTTAAAAGAAAATCTACAGTCCCGAGGGTACTTGGCTTTCATCCTAATTTTTTTTTGTTGCCTTTCATGTTTATACCCTTTTTTTTATTATACATACATACATACATACATACAACAATACATACATACATACATACATATATACAATATATATATAATATTATATAATAATATATATATAATATATGCATACATTATATACACATAACATATATATGAAATACATACATATATATGCTACATATATATATATTATACATATATATATATATATATATATATTAAATATATATATAATATATATATATATATATATATATATATATGTTAAAGAAGAAAAAACTTTGCGAGTCAATTTGGAGAGGAAGGGAAATCCTTCCTAACCACCTTCAAATCAATGTTGTCTTGCATATTTTTAACAAATTCTTCCCTTTTCAATGGTTTATGATAAATTCTCAATCGATAGAATTTTGTTAAAACTATAGATTCTCAACAATTCTGTAGTTGCTTATTTTGAAAATAAAAATAGCATTACAAAGAAAATGGGATTAGAATAGGGTTTAAAAGAAAATCTACGGTCCCAAGGGTACTTGGTTTTCATCCTAATTTTTTTTTATAAACATGGCAACAGTGTTGGTTTTCATGTTTATACAATTATATATATATAATATATATATATATGCTACATATATAAGACATACATATATATACATACAAACATATATATATATATATATTATAAATATATTATTATATAAATATATAATATATATATATAATATATATTATAGATAATGTTAGAGAAGAAAAAGCTTTGCGAGTCAATTTGGGGAGGAAGGGAAATCCTTCCTAACCACCTTCAAATCAATGTTGTCTTGCAGATATTTAACAAATTCTTCCCTTTTCAATGGTTTATGATTAAATCTCAATCGATGACCATTTACAAGGAAGGTCAATTTTTCTTCATTAATGGTTCTAATTATCTGCACCATTATCAAAGACAGTTTCAATCTCATAAGGCCTAAGACAATGAGTTTGAAATTTCAATTGAAAATCTTTAAATTTTAAGTCAAAAATTAATGCCCAATCTCTTGGCTGAAATTTCCTTTCTTTTATGAATTTTTCATGCCACCTAGATCTTTGTTTTTGAACTATGTTGGTTCTTTGAATATCATCTTGTATCATCTCAGCTAGTTCATTTAGTTGCTCTATTATTTGTTTTTGTGCTTCAAAAAAATCAAGGCCCAATTTGACTATTGTCTTGAAGGTCTTCACTTGGAACTCAATAGGAAATAATACTTGATTCCCATAAGCAAGTCATAGGTGTTGGCTTGAGGGGGCCTGACCCAGGTACAACATTAGTTAGCCAAACAAATCCCTACAGTACTAGCCCTTTTGGAATCAGCTCGCGAAGTGCAAACCAGAGTCTCACCTGAAGCAGTAGCGGGGGATGTTGGAACCAAGTTTCTGCACAGTGAGATGTCGTTTAATTCCCTTTATTCCTGCCTTCACATAAGTCACTTCACTCTAGGGTTTGGCAGATAAGCCTTCTCTTCCATCCTTTAATACCTCCGCGAAAGGGCTTGGTTAACCTTTGCACAACCCTAACCCTTGATCTATACCCTTTCATGCTACCAAGGTAGCATACCGTGCAGATTCCTAGATTAGTCCAAGTTTCTTTCTTATCTTATTAGTTACTCACAGTTAGCACTGCGTAAAAAGATATTCTTATATGTGTTCAATTATCCAGCATAATCATACACATTCGCGCATCACATAAGAATTACAAAGGAAATTCATACATAAATTGAGAAGATCCATTAATCATAA
>APFE030912260.1:43274-57123 GCA_000404065.3 Pinus taeda | reverse complement strand
TTAGCCACCCTTTGACAAAATTCAAAACATGATAGATGCTGGAAACATGACATAACAAGAGGGCAGGCCTGCAATTCTGTGAGGGTAGTTGGCTCATCCCTAACATGTTTGCCACTTTTGTGATGTCTCCGGGGAGCCTGTTCTTTCGAGGATGAATCACTTTGTGTTTCCGTCTCATACTCGGATGAATGCTCAAATGCCATGACTGCTGTGTGTACTGTACTTGGGCTGCCCTTTGATGGTGGTAATGAAACTAGGTGTTGTTGTGATATCTGCCACCGAGGGGAACAGTGCAAAAAGGAAGTGTTAGGAGAGGAATAATATGATGGGAATAGGGGTTATGGGGAAAATGTTGTTTATGAATATGTAGTAGGGTTTGGGGATCTTATAAGGTAGGGTTTTGGGGTTTATGTTGATAAATAAGAGGAGGGGATAGGGAATAGGGTTTGGTAATATTTTAGGGTAGGGAAAATGGGGAAAATGGGATAGGGGAAATAGGAAAAAATGGGATAAGGGGGAAGGGAACAATGGGAAGAAGGGAAAAATGAGAGGTGAAAGAGGAGCCTTGGCATCAATACCACAAGTTTGCAACCCTAGCAACAATAGCTTTGATGTTTTCTAGTGGTAGGTTTTATGAGTTTTTGTTGCAACTATAAATAGCCATGAACCACCATAACCTTCACAAAAAATTGATGAGCAAGCCAAGAGACAGACCCTACCTGGCAATTAGAAGGAATTCCAAAAAATTTAATGCAATTGGGAACAATTTCGGGCCTCTGTGGGTGTGCGCCGCGCAACAAACCCAGTGCACCATGCTCTTTATATGCATCATGCCCTTGTATTTTTTCCACTGCTGGGTCGCGCTCTGTGCGCCGCGCCCCTCTATGTGTGCACCGCACTCTGGAAAACGCCTCCAATCTCACTCCAAACACGCACTTTTCTCTCCCAATGACTTTGCAACGTTTCTCTATGACCTTGATTTTCACAATGACTTGGCTTCTTGTGGAAACTTGTATATAAAGACTTTGATGTCATGGGTTTAATTTTTTTCTTCTCCAAAAACCCACTTTGCTAATGTTTCATTTTGGATTTTTTCACTGAGTTAATGCAACACTTAATTTCACTTTTCCCTTTGAAGTTTTAGCTAGAATGATGAAATTTTCGGTACTTTTTGCAGGGGTTGCATGACAGGGCATTTGGCCACGGAAACCATGACTGCACCCGAAGAAATCAACTGGCGAATTTTTTGAAAATTTTATCACAAATGACACACTGTTTGACTTTTCTTCAAAACAGAGTTTTGAAGAACAGTCGAAGTCTGTCAACATGAGGATGAAACTCTTTGAATCATAACTTTTTAAGGGCCTCCCTCTGGCCTACATGGCTTTATTGGACATGTTTGAAGACGAAATTGGCTAATCCCTAGACCTAATGACTGAAAATGACTCTCGTCCATTAAAGGATCGAACATTGA
The DNA here is from genome assembly GCA_000404065.3 of Pinus taeda. Lineage (NCBI taxonomy): Eukaryota > Viridiplantae > Streptophyta > Pinopsida > Pinales > Pinaceae > Pinus > Pinus taeda. Next base: position 55,649 of record APFE030912260.1, on the reverse strand, counting down.
TTGTCATGGACTTTAGTGAACATTGAAAAAAGACCTAAGCCAACAGGTGCCAGACATGAGGGGAAATGACTAACATGACCTTCTCCATCAGATTATGGCATGCCCCTAGCGGAATGCAGCTAAGTGAATGGAGCGAGATTCCTAAAAATGAAATTCATAAAGAGTTTTAATATCTGACGGAGGACTGACCAGACTGACTCTAACACTATCCATCATTAATTCATAGCTCCTGCAAGTATGCTCATCATGTTCTATTGACCTACAAAAGTTGTAGAAAAACTATTGTGGTTCTTGCACATACTTCTATAGCAAGTGACAGTTATCTGTGGCATGTTTTCCGGCTACCTGACAGATAGCGCACCATAAGGTAGGCCCCATGCTAGGTCCTGCTTGAGCTTCTGGCCTTACAGGTATCGGTTGTCCTCCTGCAAGGTAATTTGCAAAGACTGGGCAATGGTCTTTGTCATGACCCTGACTCTTGCATTTCAAGCACCTTAGCTCCTCGCGTACCTCTAGTCGAACGGTGATGTCCTGCTTCAGACTTTGCATCTCAAGGCACAGATTCTTCAGCTGCACATGGAACTGTTGAACTCCTAGATTAGGATCTTGCATCGGAGTCTCATGTAGTCTCATGACAATCTCAAAGGCATCTGCCTGAGTTGTTATCTTCTACTGTGACAACGCACTCCTTAAGTGTGGTAGTAGTGAAGCCACAAACTACTCGCGATGCTTTCCATTTGTCAAATTAATGTTGGATTCACGGATTGTACATTTTAGCCTTTCATCTAGTTCCCAAGGCATCTCACCTAGTTGCATCACGATCTCTTTGAATCCCACAATCGACTGTGCCTCAGATTTAGACCTACTAAATTCCTTATTTAGTGCTACTTGGATGTCCACTACTCCAGGATTCAGGTTATCGTTAGAGTACTTAATATACCAGGTTAGCACGTGATCTTGCAAAGCACTAAGCAGTGTCACCTTCTTTATATGATCATCTATAACACCTTGAGTTTCCAATACAACCTTCACAACAAACTAGAATTCGTCCGGGTCCTCATTTCCCAAGCCTTTGAACAAAGGAAACTTCACTGTGTTTGCCATACTGAACCACGATGGAGGTGACGGTGGTATGAACGAAGTTGGAGGCAATGTTGGTGAAGTCAGAGGTGGTATGGGTGGAGGTGCTATTCGTGGGAATCCTTGTCTTATTAACTGGATAACACTTCGTGGAGAAGCCTTCACTATCCCTTCTTTGTCTCTTCACGGAGGCGAAATCAAGGGGCTATACTCTAGACCCTTATTTCCTTCATTCCCATAAGTTTTCCACTTTACGTAGTCCCAAACATCAAGGTAGTTGCATAACCCGTTTTTCACACAACAACATTTTAATCCAAGTATTAAAAGATTTTACATACTTACCTTGCGGTCCTTTGAAAAAGCGTCGCTCCGCCTTGCTATAGCTGATTGAGGTGTCGATTGTGAATTCAATCACAAATCCTCCTATGATGCGATCGAGCCAATAATCAACAACACGGGCGATCTTATTCTCTGATGCTTCCAATCTTCGCACTAGCTCTGGGGTCCACACAATTGGACCGTCAAGTTTCCATCTCCCTAGCTATCTACTAGCTTCGCAAACCACTCGTATAGCTCAATAGGGAAAGAGCAGAAAAATATTTCATGGATCTCTGTGTATAGGTATTGGTCCAACCACGGTTCTTTTAACAGTCGCAGGTTTCTGTTCTCCTGTGCCATGAATTTGTGGATATTTCTATCCAACCAGTCTCTAATCTCCTTCTTAGTTGGATTCCAATGATACGACATCACACATATCTTATGCAAATTCTGGTCTCGAAAACGGAACCATTTGTTGGATTGAGGGGGCCTGACCCAGGTTCAACATTAATTAGCCAAATAAATCCCTACACTACTAGCCCTTTCAGCATCAGCTTGCAGAGCACGGACCAAAGTCTCACCTGAAGTAGTATGGGGGGATGCTGGAACCAAGTTTTTGTACCCTTGAGATGGTTATGATGTCATTTGATCTCTTCTATCTCTGCCTTCTCGTAGGTGATCTCACTCTAGGGCTTGTAAGATAAACCCTTTGTTATGGCTTTCAATACCTTCGTGAAAGTACACAATCGACCTTCGCGCAGCTATAACCTATAGCTCAGGTACTTTTACACTGCTATAACAACGTACATGTAGATTCCTCAATTATCCTAAGTGATTTTCTTATCTTGTCAAATACTTAAAGTTATCATCGCATAAGAAGATATTCGTGATTGCGTTCAATTATTCAATGTAATTGCATTCATTTGCGCATCATATAAGCATAATAAAGGAAATTCATACACAAAATATCCAAACTTGTCAACAGAAAAAATACACAAAAATTACAAAATAACTCCTTTTATTAATATCTTCCAAGTATTACAGACACTGTTTAGCCTGCGCACATAGCTGTAGGGGTCTGCGCACTCAGCAGTGAACTTCTACCCTAGGCCGCTGCGCACTCAGTGGCAGAGCCTCTACCTATGCTACAACCCAAGAGTTAGACTTCTTGCTCTAAAGCTATGACTCTTTCTTCCCTATGTTCTTATCCTCTTAACTACTTAGAGCTTAGATCTTTTTATACAGTCCCATGGTCCATGGACCATGGGTAGATCTCTTACAACCGATTTTACTTTACAAAACTAAGGGCGGACTACCCTTTGTGACATATATTACCTTCGCACTCTGCAACCACAAATTGCGGAGTATTTACAATAATATTACAAAAACTTGACTAAAACATGGGCCTTTAGCCCCAAAACTTCCCTTGTGGTATCCCGCTCCCAACAAAGTTCCAGTTATGTAAGTGGGGCTTACTAATCAAAACCCTTACTGCTACCCATCAGGGGCACCATATCACTTAAGATTTTAAAAAACACCCCTAGTGATCAATCCCTGAGATGGAAATTATTTCACAATATTTACATCCCAAACACACCCTTGACACACTATGCATGCAATCGGAAGGCTCCAACTACACCCACAAGCATTTCTGCATGCGGTTATGACCGAAATATTCTAGTTTTGTGCATGTGGTGGTGAGATCTATTCCACTTTTTAAGGGCTGGCCTACAAGCCACTGCCCAAAAGTGCCAAAAACTTTCCAAAATAATGTCTAAGATGGTAACAAGTCTAAAATCCCAATACTCAAGCAAGATATTGACCAAGATATGCCTAATAGATGATACACATTTGTCAAACATATAGTAAGCATAGAAGATATAGGTCATGAATGCATATCTGATCATAAGCTTCTGAACTTCATTACAAAACCATAAAGAAGGTCCAATTCCCTCTCAAGGTAGCTACAACAGTACTTGTTAGGCAATGCATTCATCAACCATTCAATCACTTATAAAATCATGAACAAGATCCATATCAAGAGCACATCATATAACCATGCATATAACTAGCATATAACCAACATAGAATCCATGACAAACCAACCATAAGATCAACATAATAAATAATACATGTGCTCATCAATCAAAATACAATAGTAGCTCATATTAACATATGGAAACTCTAACCAATTCAGGGACTTCCATGTACCACCCGACCATAGACTGGGCTGAACCAAATCTCTCTTTCAACCAATCACCCATGCCATATTCCAAGCATGAATGTGGGATCATATGGGTTAAACCAAAATGGAAACAGCTAGGGCTTCCAAAGGCCAAACCATCTCCACCCTAAACCACAATCATTTCTCCTAAACTGATCCATAAATCAATAAAAACAAACAAGCTTGGATGCCTTCGACTTCCCTCCTAGCTATAAAGGAATTTTCCTGTCTCCACCCATCCATCAAGAGTTCCAGGAGAAACCCCATCTCCACCCTTGACCCTAGGGAATTTTCCTGACACCACCGAAACAAGGATCCATTAGGGGATTTTTTAGGACTAAAATGCTCCTCCTATGTAAATTATAAAATAATAGTGGAAATAATAAAATAAGATTGGATTACATCATCAAATTTTAGAGGGAAGAAAGAAAAAATAATTTTTTCAACTCGTATTTTCAACTTATCTCCCTGTGGGTTTACTCAAATTTTGAGAAGCATCATTAGTTGGATGTAGAATTTGATTCCTCATCCAACAAGCACCCATGTTACATACTTTATATGGACGCTTCTACATGAAAAATAAGAACTAAATGAAAAACGTGATTGCAATCATGTTTTTTCATGTATTTCTCATTTTTCGTGTAGCAGGGTCCATCAAATATGCAACATGGGTTTGCCTTGGATGAGAAATTAATTTTTTTATCCAAGGAGTACTCTCACTCAAAATATGAGTAAAACCTTAAGGAGATAAATTGAAAATACGAGTTGAAAAAGTAGTTTTATTATTTTATTATTTTTTAATCTTTTTACTTTTTTACTCCAAAATGGTGAATCATCCCCCATGGTTGACATCATCATATTGAATCCTATTGGTTCTTATAAAGTTTATTTTGGTTGTGCATTTTTCTTAGGATGCCCATTTTAGACCTCAAAATTCCCCTAATGCCAAGTCTACCAGCCATCCAAAGCTCAATCCAAAACAAGGAACCCATAACACCATGGCTATCTAGGAAATGGAAAGGTAAAGATGAAACCACTGTCAATCTAGGAAAATCACATGGAAATGACAACAAACATAAACAAATAACCAATGCATGCACCATGCATTTGAATCCCAACATGCTAAATCTCACATGCACATTTTTACCTGTAATCCATAGATAATTTCTATCCTTAGTTGCCACTATCCAAACTTCCTCTTGCACATCCTTGCTTTCCTTGCTTTCTTGTCTAAGTGCTTTCTCCTCCTCATCTTGTATTTCTATTTATGATGCTGATCAATAGTTGAGCCAAAAGTTGTCAACTATTTCTCAAGTGTCTTTTTATCCTTGATATCTTGACTGTTCCTTTCCTATTTCCTTTTTCTTTCATATTCCTTCATTTTATCTCTAATTTCCCTTGCATGCATATTTTTGTATCTTCACCTTCCTTTTCTACTATTTTCCTTTATTTCTTTAATTAAATTCCATTTATTGCCTCTTTTCCTTTGCCAATACCTTTGCTAATTTCCATAGCCATTAATAAGCCACAAGTGATTCCCAGTCTAATGTTTTCCCACCATTCAATTTGGAATACGTGTCCCATGACCTTGGTTTTAATTTATTTACATGGAAAATCAACCAGGGGATGTTACAAAACCCTTGCCCATGGGGGAACAATGTCCTCAGTGTTCTATGATATTATGACTAGAAAAACATACTACCTATGGAGCTTTATAAACACAACTTGTTATAATATTTATAGTGACAAACCGCTAAAAACATGACAACATACTGATTTTGGAGCTTTATAAACAAAACTTGAAGCAATATTTAGAATGAGAACCCATACATACCTATCCAGATTTTATTCAACCAATAAATAAACATATTATTTATGGATCTTTATAAACCCACCTCGATACAATATATACCGTGATATAAACATATATACATATGCACATTTGTTGTAACTATCAAATAAAAGGATATGATGACTGCATCAATGACAAGGGAATCCAGAGGCTCACACCTCCACCCTCAAAGTAGTACCAAGATTCGCCTCCTTCTTAGGAAGTCCAGAATCCACTGCGAAAATCAAAGCCTACCAACAATGTCCAACGCTACAATCCTTGTGCTACTTGTTCTCTCAATGAACAATTACCTACTTATTGTTCCAGTGCACACTCACAATGTGCTTCCAATTCCATATGGAAATGCTAATGAAAAAAAAATTATTCCCTAGCCTTCCCTTCTCTGCTTTCTAGTCCCTCGGGAAATCCGGTCACTCCCTTTTGTGCAGTCACTCACCTTCCAAGTTCCCCAACATCCCCTTCTCTTCTTTCCAGTCCTTGGGGCTATCCATCCCTTGGCAAGGTTTCCTCGCATCGAAAGGTCCAAAAAAACGAAGGCATATGCCTCCTTTAAAACCATCATACCTAACAAAATTAATGGACACTATTGGGTACCAATGTCCCACAATGGTGTTGCTTCTAAAGTGATTTACTAACATATTGTTGTATGTTCCAATTCCTTTTCCTACTGTTGCTAATTCTCTTGCAACTGGTTCCAACCAACCAAACTGGGCATTTCCTTGCTTCCTGGTACCAAGCACATATTTTCCATTAGACTCAAAAGGAATTGAAATGAATTCAAATCATACCTCATTGATAGCTTGTCAGTAATCCACACTTGCAATTCTACTTACTTCCTGTCATAGCAAGTCAAATTAGCTCTTTGATCAAATCATCATATATAAACATATCACATTCGGTTAGTTCGACACTCAACCGTATAAATTAGAATGATAGACTATGTGCATAATTAAATATACTAATACTTATCTTTCAAATGTTTATTTTGTTCTGCCTTGTTCTTTTTCCTTTTTGTACACACACTGAATCAGTTTCCAAACCCATCAAGCACCCAATGAGTTCTCTTCTCTTTGATCATGTACACATATTGGATCACTTGCCAAACCTAACAAGAACCCAATGCCTTCTCTTCCATATGTAGTATCAGAAACTAGGGCATCTAAAGACTATACACCTCTACCCTCAATATCAACAACTCAAGGTTGGTCTCTTCACAAGTTGTCCAAGGATATATGGATTACTATCTAAAATCACATCCTCTAGGGAACCCAAGATGCCACAGGGCTCCAACCCACAATCTCTAGGGAACCCAAGCTATTACAGGGATCCAGGGACCACTATCTCAACCCATAATTGCCAACGAACCCAAGATGTTACAGGGATCCAATCCACAGTCCCTACGGAACCCAAGTTGTTACAGGGATCCAAAGACCACTATCTCAACCCACAACTGCTAGGGAACCCAAGTTGTTACAGGGATCCAATCCATAGTCTCTAGGGAACCCAAGCTATTACAGGGTTCTAAATGTCCTATCCAAATCCAAAACCTCCAGTGATCTTGAGAACTAATCCCTTTCACAACACATACACATACAAAGTGTACAACACAACACATATACTTACACATAGTACAACACAACAAATACACATGTCACAATAAAATGACTACAAATACACATGACACAATACCACGTATACACAACACAACATGTATGACATGTGCACAACACCACATGTACAACATGTATACAATACAACCTAGGAAACATGTACACAAAAACAATACTACACATCCAAAGATTACACTATCTCTATGACGCAACCTTGCCTCTAGTGCCTTTTCCACGCCTCACTACATGCATCCAGAACCCAAGTATTGGGTCTGTGGCTTTTTCCACTATCCATGCTTATCCCATGATGTTGTAGATCACACTACTTTCATTCTGCTGATGTATCCTTTAACATTTCCTGCCATAATATAAACATAGGCATAGTTGTAAGCACTTAATATCAAAATCATATCCACATGATACTAACCTCATAGATCTTCCAGGGCTACTTTCTCATTTGATTCCTCATAAAACCAAGAACCTTTTCATGCCATTCACCTGCACAAAACAATTATTCTTCCACAAGAATGATCCCTCACAACCCTATAAGATAATGACATATATACATATACATACACACATACACAAACATATATAATGATCACAACATAATTACCAATATTCATAAGGTCAAGGTTAAGAGAAATTCCTTTATCCATGCAAAGTATGCACAACATTGAGAAAAATAGTTCCCAACATAGCTAAGGCATGTATTGCCTCAAATCCATTTACTTTACCTTTCCTATTACCCTTCCCATGATTGTCCTACCACTGTCCATTTACCCCAATGGACCCAACCATATCAATTGGCTGTCATATTCTTGCCTTCAACTGCCTTTTATTCATGCAACAGATTTCATCTACATCTTATGTTACGTTTTAGGTTTCACTCAGCTCTCTTCGAGATCCATTAACTTTTCTCTTTCCCTAACCAATTCCAAAGGCCCTCAAAACATAAAAGGAAAGAACAAGAAGGAAATATAAAGAAAACAAGGAAAGCAAAACAACAATAAAACACCAAAAACAAAGTGGAATGGCCATGCACCAATCACAGTCAAAACCACAAATGAAACACAAACAAATCACAAAAGTATGAAAGCACAAAAATTTCAACAAACACCATGACTCAACCCCCGTAGGTTCCTAGTGCTTCCAGGGGTTCCTGAATAAAAGATTAGCCCGAGACTTCTTTAAGATCTATGCAAATCTAATTTTCCATGCAATTACCTACAACATATTGCCACAAACACATAATGGTCAGTGCATAAATAAATACAACAATATACTAGTTACCTTGCCTTACTGTACCCAAGACACTTCCCCACAACTGAACACTTGCACATATCATCTCTCAAGGGATTCTGATTCCCTTGATGAATTCATCTATGATTGGAAACCAACTATCATGACTGCATCTGATCAACCATATTCCATTTAGCTTTTTCAGCCCCAAAGTGCTTCCACGCACTTTAACTTTCTCTATTGTTCAATCCCAGAGCATGAGATTATTCCACTGCAAAATAAATTGAGGCTTTTCCTGGGAAATATCCCTATGGTTCAACCTTCCATCTTGATGATATACTTGCCTATTATCAATTGTTGAATATATCCAGGGAATGCTCTTACCTACATCCCCAAATTTATGAACCTCTTGAGCATTGCAGATATGAGGCACACCACACATCCATTGTGCCACTCTAATACAAAGGGAAATCCTTCCTGTGATTCACCATAGGTTCTCTGCCATCACCTTTACTCTATTGATCCACAGGCTACGACCCTTATCATTTCTCAACTACATTGAACTTCTTATGAGGGGCCATATTTTCCTTGTCACTACATCCTGAGGTCTTTCTCACTTCTCAGGCCATTTCCTTTAGTCTTCTCACTACCCATCCAGCCACGCTTAAACTTAGGCTTGTGCCTTGACTACTCATAGCATTGGTTCATCTTTCTGATGGTTTCCTCTGATGAATGAGGCTCATCAAACTCAATCTGGTCTTTGAATGCTACTAGAAACCCATTGATGAACCTTTGAATCTTTGATTTCTCATCCTTAAGATAAGGAACATACCTCAACAACTCCAGGAATATGCTAGTATACTCATCATCTATCATAGAACCCATCTTCATCTCATAGAATTCCTTGGCCCTTTCATCATAGTATCTCTTAGATATGTACTTCTTCTTCAAGAGTCTCTCAAACTCATCCCATGTAGCCATGCTTCTGCATGTACTGACTTAGTCAACTCACCATCAAAAGTAGGAGACTTATGTTTCATGAAATCATCTAGCAATTACCCCCTCGCTCTCCTCCTGTAAGGATTCTGGTGGTAATGACGATGATGTCTTTCAGAACTAGAGCTAGAATAAAATCCATGAGTGATATTCCTCCTTTCAAGTGTATCCAAGGATCTGCCACATATCACTATATCATCCCTATCCAACTTGTATCCATTCTGAGACCTACTTTCATCTACACCATTTATCTTTTCTTCCTGTCCAGAATTGATCCCTAGCTGTCCCTGCTTTCGCAAATCTGTAAGGCTCTGAAGAATGGTTGCATTAACCTCAACTTGTTTTTCTTGAGCTCTAGTAAACATTTCCTATGCCTCAATCAACTTGTTATTATCTTCATTGAAAATTCAAATCACTTCCCTCAAGACTCCTCACTGTTTCTACTAGATCAAGAGAATACTCTTTTCCTTGTTGCCCAACTGACCATTCCCATTCAATAGAATTTACATCAACCCTGTAAGAGGAGTTTTGTGAAATCTGGTCCACCATTCTTCTCTTCATCTATGATATTCTATTTCCTACAAACATACCATGTTATATAAACCAAATAGAAGACATAATCGAAATCATACCTCAATGTATCTTAAGGGAGGGTATCACATCTCCAAAATGAAGTTCAGAATAGTATGACACAATATCACAAGTGAAATAGCTCATACATGAATATCATAAACCTTACCTAACAATAACAATGCATACATAGCAAACACAACAAAAAATAACATGCATGCATAACAATCACATTTATCCCAAGGTCTGATGTTGCAACCTCACTTAGATACCACTCAGTGAAACCCCACCCCACATTTACCCACTTTTACAAGATCTTCATAGTAAATATGAGTTGATATTACTATGACATGAAATGATCTCCAAGTTCCAGTTATGGAAGTGGGGCCTACTAACTGGAACTCTCACTGCCACCAATAAGGGGCAGCAGATCACTCGTGAGTCTAACAATCACTGCTGGTGATCAATCCCTAAGTTGGAACTTCTTTTCATAATATTTACCTTGCAAATACACCCTTGACACGCTAGGCATGTGGTTGGAAGGTTATAACCACACCCACAAGCCTTTTCACATGTGGTTATGACCGAAATCTTCCATTTATGAGCATGTGATGGTGACATCTGTGCCAAATTTTCAGAGCTAGCCTACAGGACACTACCGAGAAGTGCCCATAAATTTCCAGAATCATGTCTAAGGTGATAAAAAGTCTAAACAACCAATACTAAAGAAATATCTTGACCAAGAAATGCCTAATACATGATACACATTTCATTAAATAGATAGTAAACATATAAGCTACATGTCATGAATGCCTATCTGATTGTAAAATTCTGAATTTCATCAGAGATTCATCAAGAAGGTCTAATGCCCTCTCAAGGTAACTACAACAACACTTGTTAGCCTATGCATTCATTAACCTTTCAATCACTTATCAAATCATGAACGCGATTCATAGCAAGATCAAAACATATAACCAACATAGAATCCATGAAAAACAACCCATAAGATCAACATAATAACTAGTACATCTGCTCATCAATCACAATGAGAAAGTCACTCATTGTTAGAAATTAATTAACGAAGCAATGAAATACAAAAAATATAGCGGAAACACAAATACATAAATGCATAAAAAAAGAGAGACACAAGTATATGTGGTTCACCCAATTTGGGCTACGTCTATGGAGAAACAACCAGTCCTTCCTTTTATATTATCTAGAAAAATGAAGAGATACAACCTACAATAAATCCGTTGTAATTTCCTCTTCACTCTCACACAATATCCTCTCTCTTTCTCGCTCAAAATAATAATACACATACAAAATACAATTCCCTGATATAAACTAAGGGGTTGTATTCTAGGGAAAAAAACCATTAACTAAAAATAACTTCTACTATTAGATCATTGGCCTAATGGACAGGTCATATTGAATATGAAATTACAATATTGTACACTGCAATTTTTCGTCTACTTTTAGCTTCGGGGGTGCTGCCCTTGAATCCTCGCTAAGGGCGGGCTCCAAACATGTAGCTACCCTGTCTTGGATTCCCCAGGAAGAAATAGTGAGGGGGAAAGCCCCCCCACACCCCCTGTTGAGGATTGGGATTGAAATGCGGCTGAAACAAGACTCATGAATCAGGAAGATAATCAGGCTCCACATCCAAAAATCTCCCACTTGGAGACTAATTATATCAAATCCATTGCTGATTCACTTGCTGGACAATGCTTCCACTTTGGACTTGGTTGTTTCTCATCTTCATCATCTTTCTTGAAGGCCAATTGAAATTGAGAAGCAACTAAATTTTTCCCTAGTTACAACCTTTGTCAACATATCTGCATGATTCTAGCTAGTGTGTATCTTTTCCAGCTTCAACTATCCATCGTCCAAAACTTACCATATGAAATGATACCTGAGTTGTATATGTTTAGTCTTAGAATGAAAGGATGAATTCTTTGAAAGATGAATGTCACTCTGGCTGTCACTATATAACCCATCCATCTCTTGCTTCTTTTCCAACTCATTCATAAACATTTGTAACCAAATCATTTCTTTAGTAGCCTCTATAGAAGCAACATACTCTACTTTCGTTGTTGAAAGTAAAACAATGTTTTAATCTTGAAACCCAACTGACAGCTATTCCACCTACAATAAATAGATACAAGTGGTGCTCCTCCTATTTTCTTTGTCATATGCCATATCTGCAACAACATATTGTTGTAGATCAATGCTTGAACCTCTCAAACATAATGCTTGATTTGTGGTACCTCTCAAATACCTGAGTATCCACTTCATTTCCATCTAATGCTCTTTTCCCAGATTTTTTCATATACCTACTTAAAACTCCCACTGCATGTGCATTCTCCAGTCTTTTTCAGACCATTGCATACATTAAGCTTCCAACATCTCATGCATATGGAACTTTACACATATAATCCATCTCTTCCTAGGCCTTGGGATACATCTCCTTACTTAGTTTGAAA